>QAPG01000676.1:0-16154 GCA_004366825.1 Colletotrichum spinosum
ATATATAGTTTAAATATAGGTTTTTGAAAGGTATGATCTATTCAAGCTAGAGTAAAGCGCTTGAACGTATATAAATAGAGCAGTTAGACTTTATATAAGTTAACATAGTTATATAGTAGCTTTAGTGTTATACTTATTCTTATAGTAATATAATATATAATAGTTAATATACGTATTAATATTCATAATATTGAAAGTTCTAATATATAATACATAGAAGAATATATTATGTAATTATATTATTTATAATATAATATATTAAATTAAAGCTATTTATAATAGTAATATTAATAATACTATTAATAGAGTAAATTCTAATTAGTATATAGCTATTATACTTCTAGAAATACATTATATTTTAGTAGAGAAATTTAATTTTCAAATATTATTAAAATTAATAGCTTTGAAATAAGTAATTTAGAGAATATGAGAAGCTATATATTTTGATATTGAAATTAGTATTATATATGGATATATGAGATCTATTAACTAATTAGTTAAATTTAATCTTTTTAAATATTATTAAAAATGTAGTATTTTATATATATTATAAATATAATTATATATGTTTATAATATGATATAAATATAAAAGTAGTTAGACTATTATATTATAAATCTAAGTATATATTTTAGGTTACAATCTTGATACATTAAAAATATGTAAATATACTTATATCTATGATGTATAGTATATGATATAATAAATATTTGTAATACTATTTATATTACTTGAAAATACTCTAGTTTTAACTATAAACTGAATCTAATAATAATACTTATATTAATATAAGCTTATAATTAGCTAGAAAAGTAATATAATTACTAACTCTTATAAATTATTCTACCTCTAGTTTTAAGATTAAATCTTAAAGTAATAGAAAGCTTTATAGAAATAACTAAAAAGAGTCTTATTAAAACTAATACTTAATATATACAATTGAATATTACTACTAAAATCATAAAGTTAAATTTCTTTTAGATCTATTAAAAATAGAACAAAGTAAAATACTAATTTAAATATATAAAGACCTGGCTATAAAGGGCTAGACCTAGGCTTATTTAACTATAAATAACACAAAATACTATTCACTTACAACTAAGAAGTGAAACAGAAACTTTTGTAAATACCTAGAAAAGTCTATGTATATAATACTATCTAGACTATATTAAAATCTAATTTGGGTAGAAAAATAAATGTCAGATACCTAGGTATAGTTCTAATTAAATATCTAGGTATAATTCATATTATTACTCTTTTTTCCCTAGCCACTACCTAGTTAGAAACTATAAACTAAGTTATTATTCTTCTTCTTAATGAACTATTTAGTTTCTCTATTATTATCTACGAGTAGTAATAACTAGTTATTAATAACTATTTACCTAGGTAAGAAATTGATAGTAGTTTTCTAGAAGATATTTACATAGAGATATAAAGAAATAAAGTTAAGTATATCTAATTGAATGATATATAATAATAAAACTTTTACTACCATATATTGATTGTATTACTAAACTAGCCTCTAGCTTAACTTTCGTAACTTATAATTAGGAGTATTTTACTATACTTTATTACTAACCTAGTACTAATCTACCGGGGACTAGGTTTTATTTACTTAAACCTTTACCTTCTACTACATAGTAGATATAAATATATATTATTACTAAATATATCTTTCAACCAGCTAATAAGTAGTTTCTGTACTACTAGTCTATACTCATACTAGTTCTTTAACTATTAGAATAAGGTTAATATAATAACAATAATCTTTAAAAAGAAGTACAGTTTTTATAGTACTAGATTACTAGTAATAGAAAACAAACTATGTAATAAATAATGAATCTCTCTAATTGTTTTATAATTATTATATGAATACCTTGAAAACTACCCAGATTTCTTAATTATACTCTTCTATAATTCTATTCTTTTATAAATAGTAACTAGAATGAAATAGACATATAATATCTATTAATTAAAAGGAATTTCCGTAGAAATAACTTATCTAGTTAACTTCTTTATTACTTATAATGAAATATAATATATTAGAAAATATATAACAATGATTAAAGAACTACTAAGTATACACTTCTACTTCTATAATATCTATTTTCTTGAATATAAAACTTTACTCAATCAGTTTATAATAACCTAGAAATAAGAACAATTTTATCTTTTTATAGAAAGTATATTAGTAATGACATCTATTAATAAATCTAAATAGAACTAATTAAATGCTAGAAAACAGTTTAAATATTCTTTTTTATTTATTTCTAAGAGAACATATTTCTATATATATTATAACTCTATATAAATCCATGGGTATTCAAGAATTATTGAGACTACAAAGACTAATGACTTATAGTTTGTAGTATATTATTAAACTTTAAATAACTTATAAGAGAAGAATTATATAATTCTTATATTAATCTAATTCTAAGTTTATTAGAAAGCTTATTATTACTATTCTTACTACTCAATGCTTAGAATCTATTTCTAAAGATATACTATCTTATTATATTAAACATATATCTATCAATCTAGATTTTAATATATAAATTGAAAGAAAAGCTATAATCTCCTTATTAAACTACTATAAAGACTTATTAATATAAAAGGTTCTTTTTAATAGTATAATTCTATAATTCTTATCAACTTAGTTTCTTTTTCAAAACTTAAATAACAGTAGTATTTATGTATTTTATTTAAAACTTTAAAAGATAGTAGTATTTAAAATAACTTATATTTATTGTTTATTATCTCTTATTATTCTATCTTTTAGAGATGTTTTATTCTTTCTTAGAAAGAATATTAGAAACTACTCTTTATATATCTTATTACTATTTAAGGAAAGAGTTATATTAAGATAGTTTCTCTACTTACTAATTGTATTTCTCTATAAATTATTATTCTTTTATAACATATTTAAAGTTTCTATAATCAATAAAAGCTCCTAGTTCCTTAATACCTTATAGTTCTATTTTCTATACTTATAATTAAAGTAGTATCATAAGAGTTTTTCATTGTAGATTAAGTAGTTAAATTCTATAATACTTAAATATTGAGAATAAAAAACTATAAAGTATTTTATTCTAGTATTATTATTTTAAATTGATATGTTATTTAGAATATATAAGAATAGGTATAATATAAAGCCTACTAAGTAGTTATACTAAATTATATAAAGCCTAACTACTCTATTTATATATGTTAAGATACTTTATTCTAGTTGAAATAGATTATACCCTTTAATAACCTATATTTAGACTATATATTATGTTATATGTTTATTATAGTTATTAATCTAGGAATATTTACATATTGTCTCAATTACTTTTGAATAATAAATATAAAGGAAATCCTTTTCAATCTATTATATTAAGCCTTTAATAGATTGCTTAATAGTAATATATTTAACTACTAATAGCTTTAATATAATAATAAAACTATCTAATAGCTCTAATTCTAACTATTTGCATATTATATTATAATCTATAAAACTAACTAGAATATTTGGAAATATATTAACCTAAATATTTATCTAACTCTTAATATCTTAAAGCCATTCAATCTATTTAATTTTAAGAAATAGCTTATCTAAGAAAATAGTACTTAATAGATACTTAAAGATATCAAGTTTTCTATTCTTAAAATTGAAAGTATTTTTAATTCTTATGTAATAGATCTTAAGTTTTAAATAATTTAAGAGTCTAATTATAAAGAGATAAAGAAGTCTTATAATATAATTTAAGTATAAGTTAATATAACTATTAATAACAACTTTCTAATATCTATTTAAATAGAACTTCTTATTAATAATAATATTTCGTTTTAGGTTTTTCTAAGAGTTCTAAAGTCATAATATATTTAGAATAATTTAGTTATATCGTGACAAGCTAGAATAAAATATAAGAAAGCTTTAGAAATAACTAATTTAAATATCTCTCATTTAATATAGTATAATAAGTAATATAGTATCTATTTTTAAGTAATCATATCTTGAGTTCCTAAATTCCAAGAGATTCTTATTATTAAAATTAATTCTAAGTATTGAATTAATATATTTTGCCTAGTCAAACTATTATTTAATATAAGAATAATATGAAGAAAAAAACTTGAAATTTAGAAATTAATAGTCTAATTAAATATAGAGAAGTTATTTCTATTTTATCTTATATTAATAAACTCTTAATAAGAGGTTATAATAAAATACTATTTGTATTAATTCTTCTTATACGAAAGTTAGATAAAATATCTTAATTTAAATAAAAATACTCATATAATTCTAAAAGTTGTTTGAATTTTCTAGAAGACTATAGGTATATTCAATATATTATTATAAGTTTATATATAAGATTCTTATATATTTAGATAATAGTTACTATTTAGAATAATATTCTAAATACGATACATAATCTAAAACTTCATACTTTCTATTATAAACTAGTAATAAAAGGATAGTTAAATTCTAAAAGATATATTAGTAACAGTTAAAGAAGTATCTTTAGATATCTTAGAAATTAAAATGATTCTTTTAAATAATAAGTCTAATAATAGTAACTACTATTCTTCTAATTTAATATACATAAATACTAATTCTTTCTTTCTTAAGAAATGAATTAAAATCCCTCCTAGGACTTTCTTAACTACTTAAAGATTTTACTTATTTTTAATAAGTATAATATTTAATAGTTATAGAATGATTTATACTATTAAGTAAAAAGATTCCTTTAAGAAGGGATTTTTTAAGTTTAATAAAGAGATAGATATAATTCAATATGATTTAACTAACTTCCCTATAGTTAGATAAGATAAGTAGATAATTAAAAATATCTTTAATAATTTAAATACGAAAAATAAACTAGACTTAATATTGAATAATGTAGTTTATATTAAAAGCTTTTATATTTACATTATCTTAGAAGGTTTACTTCTCAATAAGATTAAACCTTAATATATAAACTTTAATTATATCTTAAGTTTTAGTGTAATTAATTAATCTATTATTATAAGATAGTTATATAGAGAATATAATTTTATATTCTTTAAATATTAGTTAGTTTTAAATTATCTTATAATTCATTTAAAAAGATCAAGTATTATTATGAGATTTCTAAATTTTACCTTTCAAACTTAATCTAAAAGTAGCTTTTTGGAAGTATAGCCTATTAATACCTATACATAGTATTCTTAAATGAGATATTTTAATTAGAATACTCTTAAGTATTTAGTTTTTAATACTTAAAGTATAAAGATTATTAAATTTAAGTAATTAAATTATTCTTATTATATAAAAGCTTATTCTCAATAGGTTATTTTTGAATAAGCTTTATACTTACATTTAATTTACTTACCTTAATATATTATTCAAGATTTATTTGATGTTTTTAAGGTTTATATAGGTAATGTCTCGATATTCACTATTAAAAACGAATTTTAAGCTTTCTTTTTATATTTATATTATTGAATAAAAGTTATCATTTAGTCTTTTAAGTATTAAAGTATTTAAAGATGAAGTAAAATAATGGAGAAGTCTTTTGACATACAAGATTTAATAAGATATTAAAAGAGTTATAACACTAATTAATAGAAAAACTAATTATGTAATATAAGTAATAGAATAAGAATTAGATGTTAAGTTATTTCCTCTTTATATTTAAGAACTAGTTAGAATAAATAAGTATATTAAAGAGGAACTAATTATTTTAAGAATAAAAATATAAGAAGCCATAAGACTACTACCTAAATTCTAAATAGAACTAAGTTGAATAGTAGTTATATTATATAATAGATCTCTAAATATTTGAAATAAATAGAGATTGCTATATAAAATTAAAAAAAAGATTAATTTAAATAGTATTTTTATCAACAAGTACTAGAATATACTCTAAGCTTTGATTAAGATTTATGATTGTCTTAGAAATAGATCTATACTTATAGATATTAAGTATATTGACTTAAGAAATATTATGAATAAAATAAAAGAAAAAGATTATTTAAAGTTAAACTTAAGAGATATATTTAATATATAATTAATTATATTCTAAATATGTATAACTTTTATAAAACTTAAATCCTTGCTTTTGAAAGAGCTATTATTATTTAAGCTATTAAATCTAATAAGATAAGACTTTATCTAAAATAAGATTTATATAAAGTATTTAGAAAAATAATTATAAAACTACTAAATAACGTAATTAATAAAGAAGAAGAACACTTTATTTCTAAAATATTTAGAGATTTTAAAATAATAAGCATATCTAATAAAAAGGTCTTTTTTCTACTAATCTTTTTATTAATATTAGAAATAGCTTAGGATATAAAACTAAGTTTAAGTTAATGTTAAAGATTAACAAGAGAGATTTAGTTATATTTAAATTAAGATTTGAACTATTAGGATTAATCTAGATTTCTAATGAATCTTAATTATCAAACTTAATCTTTAGTAATAATTAGAATTCGGGAAGTATATTAATAATAAGAGAGTTAAATAATATATCTAAAATAAGAAATCAATCTAGTTCAAAAGAAATGTTTATTTTAAATAAATATAAAAGTAAATATTCTAAAACACCTATTTAACTAATTGAGAGATAATTAAAATATAACTCTAGATTTTGACTAATTAGGATAGTAAGTTGAGCTATTTAGGAAATAGACTAATAATATAAAAGTAGATAATGATAGTAATTTCAACTAGAGATTAATATTACTAATTATATAACACTTTTAAAAGAATCTAATAATAGTATTTTATATCTAATGGAAGATAATTTGGGTGGTTTTATTAATATTTATTTACCCAATTAGCAATAAAGGTTGAATAAAAATAATGTTAAACTTTTGATAGTATTCTTCATTGTTTAGAATAAAATATTAAAAAAGAAAGATTTTCCTATTAAGATTGAAATATATATTAATTAATTAATAATATTACTAAAAAGTCAGAAAGATGTTACTAATATATTAGAACTACTATAAAGGTCTTTCTTAAAATGGTAAGAACTAAGATTATGAAATCAAAAGAGAAAAATATCTAATACGAAATAGATTATTAAGATATTAAATTTAAATTACCTCTTTTTAAATAGGTTTCTACTTATAAAATAGGTACATATAATTATTTAGAATAATATAAAATAAGGATTTATATATATAGAAAGATAAAATGAAATAATTCACTATATATTATATATATATAGTAATACTTATTATCTGAATATTTTAAATAACTATAGTAACTATAAAATAATTTAATTTTAAAGTCTTATAATTTCGTTTTATTAAGCTATTTCCAAATATTATAAAGGATTCTAATAGACGTCTAATAGAAATCAAACTACTAAATAAAATTAAAGTCATAGGGAAATATATTAAACTTAAATAAGTCCTTATTAGAAGAATTCTATCTATTTAAAAGTAAAAGTTTAAATATCTATATTTCTTTCCATATAGATAATACGTTTCTCTTATATTATAAAGTAACTAAAAAGGATGTTTTTAAAATTATTATTAATATAAAATATGCTGATAAATTTAGAGAATGAAATCTTATCAAATATTTCCTAGAAGCTTTAATAATTAGGAATTGGAAGTATTAGAAGATTTGTAGCTATCTTAAAGGTCTTTAATCTATTTAAAGTCACATACCTCACTAGAACCCTTTAAAGCCAGTTATACTTAGTAGTTAGTTCTTACCTTTATCCTATAGATATTATTAATATTAAAGAGCTATTTAAATAGGAGAAATCTTATCTAGTAAGTATAATTAGTTAATATAATTACTAATAAATGTAGAAGGTATATATAGACCTGTATTTATTATGATTACTTCTTTAAAAGATTATAGTTATATAATGTTAATACTAGCTAGCTGGTAATACCTACTACTAGCTATTAATAGTTACTAGCTATTAATAGTTACTAGCTATTAATAGTTACTAGCTATTAATAGTTACTAGCTATTAATAGTTACTAGCTATTAATAGCTACTAATAAGAACTAATAGCTAGTAGTAATTACTACTTATAGTTTATATAACTAGTAGGAATACTAGTTGTAATTACCCGCTATAGGTTTCCAACTTATTACTCTTGCTATAAAATAGTCAAAGCTAGCTAGACGTTAAACTACTACGTCAAGTGAGATTAGAAGATTTATTTAATTTAGAGTATATATATTACTAAAATTATAGAATACTTTAATTTTAAATATAAATTAATTCTTATAATATTACATCTAATAATACTTTTTACTATACATATATAATAAAACGGATATAGCTAAATAAGCCACAAAACTAAGCCTCAAGCTGTACTTAAAAAGCGATATTTTAAAAGTTTAAATATCCTTTATATTCCATATTTCAATAGTAATAATATAACCTATTTTACTTGTTTATTCACCCTCTATATAATACCTAAAAGCTCTTTTAGATAGACTCCTCAATTCCTTATAGTTATAAGTCTAGCTTTTACTATTTTCAAATATCTAAGTCCCTCTTTTACTATTCAAACTATTTAAATAATTATAACGACTTCAACATCCTTCTTTTATTAAAATCTAAAAGAATTTATATATATAAGAATTTCTTTTCAATCCTTATAATATATATATAATACTACTTATTTTAATATACTTCTATATATCTCTTTTAATATAAAAAGTCCTTCATTTCTCAAAAGTATCCTTATAATATCCTTATGTTTATTATACTATTAGACTAATTATTTCTCTTTTTTGAACTTTATTTTATTCGTACTTTCCGCCTTATTTACATTTAGATTAGTTATTATTTAAAATAGTATTTCTTTAGCTATAATAAATTAAACTTATAATAATTCAGTTTAAATATATATCTAAATATTTCTTTTCAAGGATATTATATATTATTTAATATATTAAGAGGGTAGAGAAAACCTAAAGACTTAACATTAAAAAGCCTTAGTTTAATAGAATTAAGTATTAGGATAAAGTTAATATTGAACATTATTATTTAAACTATATACTTAAGTAGTAAAGATGTATTAAAAAATATTACTCCTAATAGTTTAAAAAGAATTAAAAGTCTATCCTTTTATAATAGTTTTAATAATAAATTACTACTTTCAATATACCTCATAACTTATCATAAGAATAAGGTTTATAAAGAATATAAATTACCTAATAGCTAGATTTTAGCTTCTATTAAAATTAAATACTTAGAATAATTCTTCTATATAATTAATAAGATAGAATATATAGATATAAGGATTATAATAAATAATAAATACTCTTAAAAGAATAAATCCTATAATCTCATTTAACTTGATAACTATACTCTATATAGTATACTCTTAGTAAATATAGTCTTAAGCCTATATATTAATCTTAAGTAGCTATATATCCCTAAAGCGAAACAAGAAGGTAGTAGTATTAAGTATACTAGAGATACTTCTAAAGTTATATTTAGAGTCCCCCTAGTTTTTAAAATATCAAAAGAAGTAGGGGAAACTGTTTTTAAATAGTAGAAACCATTTAAAATCATTACTTTCACTAATATATTCGAAAGCTTAAAAGTCTTATGACTTTTACTTTATAATTTAAAAGCCTTATTACCCTTACTTAAGAATAATTATTTAAATACTTATTGGAATATTTTTAATACTTAAAATAATTATTCAGATACCTTTCATATTTGAAAACTACTTGGAATAGCTTCCTCTGGTTATTAATATATCCAAGGCTTAGAGAATTATATAATAAAACAGTTATAACCATATAGGCTATAAAACTAAGCTTTGGGCTACACTTTAAAAGTAACGTTTCAAAAGTTTCAATACCCTATATATTCTATATTTTAGTAGTAATGATATAAACTATTTTACTTCCTTATACATTTTCTGTATAATACTTAGAAGCTTTTCTAAATACTTCCTTCAACCTTTTATAAATATAGCTTTAGAAGTATCTCTAGTACTCTTAGTACTACTACTTTCTTATCTTACTTTGGGGATGTATAGCTGCTTGAGGTTGATATATAAACTTAAGAGCGTACTTATTAGGAGTGTATTAAATAAAGTATAGCTATTAAATTAAATACAATTATAGGATTTACCTTTTTTAGAATGCTTCTTACTTATTATAACCCTTCTACCTATATATCCTACTTTGTTAGTAGTATAGAAGTACTGCTCTAAATATTTAATCTTAATAAGAACTAAAACCTAAATATTAAGTAACTTATACTTTATATATAAAGCTTATTCTTATAATAGCCTAAAAGGTGTATTTTAAGTAGTAACTTATTATCAAAACTATTATAAAGGATAGATCCTTAACGTTTTCTAGACTATTAAGAATAATCTCTTTTTTTAATAGATCTTTATTACTTAAGTATATATATAGCCTAAATAATATTATTTAATATTAACTTTACTCTAATACTTAGTTCTATTAAATGAAAGCTTTTTAATATTAAGCTCTTAGGCTTTTTCTAATATAATGTGGCCTTAGAAGTATTCTTAACGCTCTTAATACTACTACTTTCTCATTTCACTTTAGGAATATATGGCTACTTGAGATTGATATATAGGCTTGAGAGTATATTTATTAAAGGTATATTATATAGAGTATAACTATAAAGTTAAATGAAATTATAGGATTTACTCTTTTTAAAGTACTTCTTATTTACTATAACTCTTATACCTATATACCCTATCTTATTAGTAGTAAAGGAATACTATTCTAAATACTTAATTCTAATAGTAACTAAAGCTTAGCTATTAAGTGATTTATACTTTATATATAAAGTTTATTCTTTTAATAGCTTAGAAGGTATATTTTAAATAGTAACTTATTATTAGAGTTGTTATAAAGAGATAGACCTTTAATTCTTTTTAGACTGTTAAGAATAGTTTCTTTTTTAATAGAATTTCACTACTTAGTATTAGATTGATTCTAATATCTAAAGAACTTCTATTTCTATTATTCTAATAGAATTAATAAGAAGATCTATAATAGCTCTATATGAATAAATCGTATAAAGATCGCTCTATAAATATAAACTTATTTCACCTTTTTACCCCTAGTAGTTATTAAGTAAATAAGGTAAAAGTATAGAAGTCTACTTTTTTATAAAATACTAGAAGTAGTTTAAGCTATATACGCTATAGCTATAGCACTTCATATACTATAGCTATAGTAGTTAATATACTATAGCTATACTATAATATATACTACGCTTTAGCCTATATATTATAGTTATAGTATATCATATATTATAGTTATAGTAGCTTATATATTACATGAGGATATATATATTATAATTATAATATTGTATATATTATAGCTATAGTAGCCTATACGCTATAACTATAGCTAGAACTCTAGTAGTATAGCTAGAACTCTAAAATAAACCCTTTATATAATAACTTTAATATATCTACAAATAATAATTAGAAATAGTTAATTATACTATTAATCAAATTACTATTTCTCCTTCTATTTAACTATTATTATTATAAATATTTTAAATAAGTCTTCATATTAAGAAAACNAATTACTATTTCTCCTTCTATTTAACTATTATTATTATAAATATTTTAAATAAGTCTTCATATTAAGAAAACTACTTTTATCATATTATATTTCTCCTAGCTTTATAGGTATCTATAGTAATAACTTAACTATTAATTTACCTATCTATCTATTTATTCTAATAGATTATAAACCTAATTCTTCTCAACCTAAAGATTCTACATTTTATTTATTAAATAATTACCCTTCTTATTTATTTATAAAAAATAAATATTATAATAAAATCTATAAAGATTCTTACTTTTTTACTATTTTTATAAAAACTAAATACCTTACTAGAATTACTTTATTTTTACGAAAAGCCAACCCTATTCAACAAGCTATTTTAACACTTAAAAATCCGATTTTTCCACCTATTTTAGCTCTTTTTAATTCTTTAGATATTTAAGATTTATTCTTAATCGACTACTCTTTCAAATTACTTTTAAATTTATTTCCTCTTTAGTTTCAAATTATTTTAATAGTAAAAAGATTAATATATATAGAAAATCAACTTCTTTTATCTTAAATTTTACCTTAATTTTTTAATTAACCTTATTAAGAAGGAAATCAAGAAAAAGAAGAAAAGTACTAAGATTTAGATTTATCTTTATTTTGAATACTAAGATCTAGATTTCTGATTTCTAGATTTATTCTTTAAATTATATCTTTATTTTTAATAGAAGAAAAAGATTCTAATTTTTTAATTTCTATCCTTTTAGAAAATATAATACTTTACTATTTTATATATTATAAGACTTTTTCATCTTTCTAGAAAAAAACTTTTATATTCTATATATTTTAGTAATTTACTTTACTTTAAAATAAAATAAGTGATTCTAGAAAGATTATTATTTCTAAATTAGTAGGAAGTAGTAATTATAAAGTTTAGTCTATTTATATAAAGGTTTTACTTATTAGTAAAAATACTTCTATACATATTACTAAACTTATTACTTCTAAAAATAAGGATAAAAATAAGAAAGCTCTAAGTTTTATATAACTATATTATAAAAATAGCTTTTTTTAAGTAATTAAAAATAATATAGATATCTTTTAAGTATTTAAATAGTTATAAAAACTCTATAAGCCCTTAGGATGTACTAACAAATTCTTAACCTATAAAGAATCTTTTAATACTACTTTAAATAATCTTAGTAATATAGAAGAATGTCTAAAAAATATTAAAAAACTAACTAATAATCTATCTGATAATAAATTAGAGGTATTGAAATGAGTAGTTATAACTTATCTCTTAAATAGCTTTAATTCTAATTATAAGAGTTTTATTACTTTTATAACTTAGAATCTTAGGTTTAATAAAGATATTTATATTTTAGATTCTTTATTTCTTAATTTATTAGATAAATCTAGAAGAAAAGATAATAATTTAATTTATTATACTAAAAGTATTTAGAAAAAGAAGAATTTTAGAGTTATTAAAAAACTATATACAAAATAGAAGGGAATGTATTTTAAAGATTATAAGAAAAATAATTATACTACAGAGAATTACACCTATTTTTATCTAGAGAAAACTTCAGATTAGTAAAAGAATATACTTATAGAAATAATAATAAGTATAAGAGAAAATCCAAAAAAAGAATTTAAAGTCTATTAATATTACTTTAGCTAGAACTAAAGAAATAAAGAAGTAGAAGATGAGTTATTAGAAAATGAAAAAAGTCCTAATTCTAAAGAATTCATTTCTGAAAATATAGACTTTAATATATTTGCTAAAGATAACGAAGTTTTTAAAAATAAAAGAATAGTTTAAAAACCTTTTATAAAAAGAAATAATAATAATAATTAAACTTTAGGTTTTTTAATAAATTAATAGATTATCAGAAATTCTAGGAATTTAGTTGAAAAAGGAAATTATTGAAATATTTATTTTGACTTAGATATAGCTATTACTATATATACAGTTAAAGATAAATCTACTTTATTAGATATAAAATTAGTTTTAAAATAGATTAAATAGGGAAATACTATATACCTTATAATAAGAATAATAAGAGATTTAAACATATCTCTAAAGAATTAAATCTTTAATCTAAGAAGTTTATTATATTCTAAAATTAGGAGTTACTTTATTATCCCAAAGTAAACCTAATACTATAGGAATTATATTAATATTCTAGAAGGAATTTATATTATATAAGATAGAAAAGAATTCAATTTTAATAGTAGGATTTAAAAAGAATAACTTATATAAATTTAATATTTCTATTTTATAAAACATATTATTCTTTCTACTACTATATTACAGAATACTTACCTTTTATATAACTATTTAAGTTATATTAATATAAAGGTTGTAAACTGTTTAAAAACAATACTTTAGATTGATCTTATAAAATAAATCAAATAAATACTCTTTCTATTTATAAAGTTTATATTAAAAGAGGTTTCTATAAATAATATTAATAAACATAATAAAACGTAAGTTATGAATCTTTAAGATTTAAATTATATTAGTTTAGATTTATATAGACTTATAACTCTTATAATATATAATATTTTTATTAGATTTAGTCTATTTACTAATAAACCAACTAGGTTTACTTAGGGACTTTTATTTAAATCAAAATTAGCTAAAGAAGTTTTAAAAATCTTTCTTAAATTTAACAAATTAGTAAATAATACTGATAACAAGAGAAAAATAAAAGAGTTGAATACTAATAGAAGTAATGAATTTACTAATAAAAGAATAAAAGATATTTATTCTTATTCTGGTATTATGTATAATGTTAAGCTTCTTTATATTTATAGATCTAATAGTTTTATAAAAAGAATAATAAAGATTCTGATTAATAAAATTAGAATTCTAATTTATCACTTAAATTTACCTTATTATTTAGAAGGGGATATTTTAATAGTTTCTATATATATATATATATAATAGAACTCCTTATAGTTCTATAAATTTTAAAACTCTTTATAAATTAAAGAAATACAATAAAGTTTAACATTAATACTATTAAAATATAAGGTAGCCTCTATTACTATAAAAATAAAGATCCTAATACTAAAAAGCTAGATATAAAAACTTATAAAGGAGTTATTATATCTTATAGAAATAATACTTATAAAATTTAGGATTTTAATAAAAAGAGAGCTATATAGTTGAGAGATATAGAAGTCTTAGAAAATACTTTTAATACTTTAGAAAAAGAATTGCTTTTATTTATTAATTTAGAAAAGAACTCTAATAATAATAAGTTAAGTTAGCTAAATGATAATCTTATTTTAAATTTAGATAATTATACTTCTAATATAGGTTTAAATAATAGTAATAAAGACAATAACTTTTTACTCAATCCAACTATTAAAGTTTAAGAAGTAACTAGAATAATCCTAAAAGAAAATTCAAATTTTAAAATAACTAAACATAATAAGACATTAGAATAAAATATTGAAAATGATAATAATATTCAGAGACAATCTAACCTATATATTAATTTACTTATTATAATAGATAAAGCTAAAGGAAACTAAAAAAACTATAAAGAAAGTACCTTCTCTACTATGTCAGACTATTTCAGTTTAAATAGTTATATAAAATTATATAGAAACTCTAATAAAGATAGTTAAGCCTTTTATATTTTCTTAGTAAATAAGATTAAAGAACTTACTTCTTTTATTTAAGTATTTAAATCTTCTGAATATAGAAACTAGATTCTAATTATAATAAAAGAAATAGAATAAATAAGATTTATAAATAGTTAGAAAGTAATACCTCTATCTACTATTAATATTGAAGATATTAATATTCTAAGTAGTAAATAGGTTTATAAATTAAAAAAGAAATAACTGGAGAAACTATATATAAGGCTAGATAGGTAGTATAAAGCTATAATTAATATTTCAATATTCATTATTTAGAAACCTTTAGTATTACCTATAGGCTTAAGAGTTGCAGATATATAATAATTCTTTCTATTTATTTAAAATGGATTTTAATATAATATGATATTACTATAGTATTTATTTATACTAATATCGATAAATCTATATATATTTATCTACTAATTAGATTTTATTTCAATATAAAGAAGAATTCTTTAGAGTTTAATTTAAATATAAATATTAATACTTATAAGAATAATAAAAACTATACTTTTATTTGTTTATTAAATAAAGGATTATATAGTCTGAAATAGAATCCTCGACTTTAGTATAATTATTTGAAGAATATCCTTTATTTAATAGGATTTATTATTTCTCCTTATAATAAAGCTTTTTTTATTTTAAATAAAAAACCCTATATAGCTATTTTAGCTTGCCATATTAATAATATATGACTAGCTACAAATGATTAAGAAATAGCTGATTATATATATATGATTCTTTAAAAAAGAAAATAAAAATTCAGAACTTAAGAGAACCTTCTATTTTTCTTAGTTATAATTTATCTATCAACTAAAAAGAAAAAAGAGTTACTATTAATCAAAATAAGTATGTTAAGAAAATTATTAAAAAATATAAAAAAGAAATTATTTATAAATTTAAAATTCCTATAGATAATAATATTAAGTTATTTCAAAATAAAGAAAGAACCTTAAAAACTAAAGTCTTGAATTTTCAGTAAGAAATAG
>QAPG01000677.1:0-15985 GCA_004366825.1 Colletotrichum spinosum
TAATATTCTAAAGTATTTAGTAACTAGTATTATAGTAGTATATTAATATTAGGATATTATCCAATCGAATACTTAGTTTCTAAAATTTTTAGCTTAATATAGTAGCTTGTAGGATAGCTAGATAATTGTTTTTTAAATATCTATAAGCTACTTATTAATTATAGTTTCTAGGATAATTTTATTAAAATTTAATTTAATAAACTAATAGTTTTAGTTATAGGGGTTATAAGTAAATATTATTATACTTATCTTATACTTCTCTTCTTATAAGTAGCTATATAGATTTTAAGGGGATTTTAAATCTATTATAAAGGATATAGAAGAATAATAGTTTATAGAATGCCTAGTTTTTATAAGTATTCTATTTTATTTTATCTTTAAGAGGTTTAAAAAGAGTTTTAATTCTATAACTTCAGTAGTTACTCTTAGCTATATATATCAAGCTTTAGTTTTAATAAAACTCTTCCTAATTATTACTATAAAGTCTTCTATTACTATAGGGTTAAATATTAGAATTAGGGGTATAATTATCTATAATAATAAGTAATTTTATTATTGTTTTAACTAGTTGTAAGCTAGTATTAGTATAAATACTATTATTAGGTAAAATGTATAGTTAAATCTATATATAGGGTGAAGAACTTAGATATTATTCTAGGTATAGAATAAAAGTAATGAAAATATTAAAAAAGTTGATATAAGATAGGTATACTAGCTGTTATAATTATAAAACGTTTAACTTTAAATTAATTAGGAGTTAGCTATAGTAGTTAATAAGAGAGTAGGAAGAATAAAGTTATACTTTAGAAGGTAATATATCTATTAATAGTTATAAGAGAGAGAGAGCTATTAGCTCCTCCTATAAATATTATTATATTTATAATATACTTCTTTATTTATAAGTAGTTATACAGATTTTAAAGGGATTTTGATTCTAATATGAAGAATATAGAAGAATAATAAATCAGAAAATACCTAATATTTATTAATATTCTACTTTATTCTATCTCTAAAACATTTAGAACAATTCTCAATTGTATAATTTTAATAATAACTTTTAGCTATATACATTAAGTTTTAACTTTAATAAGATACTTTCGAATTATTCTTATAAAGTATTCTATTACTATAGAGTTAGATATTAAAACTAGAGATTTAATTAGTTATGATAATAAGTAATTCTATTATTATTTTAATTAGTTATAAGTTGGTGTTAATATAAATACTATTATAAAGTAAAACAAATAGTTAAATCTATATATAGGGTGAAGAGTTTAGATATTATTCTAAGTATAGAGTAAAAGTAACTGAATATAATTAATTTATAAATTTATTATAAGGGTAATTTAAGGAACTCTTAATAGAATATAAATAAAATATATAGTAGTCAAATACTCCTACTTCTTTATTCTTAACTTTAATCTTAGTTTATTAATAATATAAGTTACAGGTAATACAGAAAGGTAAGATATTATATAATAAGTTATCATACTCTAGTTATTGATTGGATTTATAATAGTTACGTTTATGTAAAAGGTTTCTATTATATTAATTATTAGGGAGATAATATAATATTAATAAAAGATGGGCTTATTGATAAGAAATACTAGAAGAACTAGAAAGATAGTAAGATAGTTCTACTATATATTACCTAAAGATTTAGATCTTTCTAAGAGAGATTAAGGAAACTAAAGAGATTGGATTATACTTATTGTTATATATATTTTAAAGTATAAGCTTAATTTAGATAGTATTATAAGTAAATATAAAATCTATCTAGTAACTAAAAGCTTTTAGTAAAAATATAATATAGATTATTTCTAGGTTTTTACTATAAACTCTAATCTAATTACTTATAGAATCTTCTTGACTATAATTATAACTAAAAACTAGAAGATCTATTATAATAATATAGGTAAAACTTTTTATATAAAGATTTAGAACAAAAGATCTATATTAAAATTTCTTAACCACTTCTTATTAAATCTTTCGAAAGATTTCCTGATCTAAATACTATAAGATTTGACTTTACTTAAAGTAGGTTTTATTACTACTTAAAACTCTATATAGACTTAAATAAAACCCTAAATAGTAGTAAAAGAAAATTCCAAAACTTCCATGGGATTTAGGATTTTTACTTTTAAAATCCAATAAAGCTACTTATTATAATAACAGCTTTAAAGACCTTATGTATTTAATTATATATATATAGATAACCTTTTAATTTTCAGAAGAAGTCTAACTACTGTAAATGAATTTAAATCTTCTTTCTAAAGATCTATTAATATAGAGAACTTAAAAGAGATATTATTTTTTTAAAACTTAGTATTTTTTAAAATTAAACCTAAAGAATTCTATTAATATCTTAGGCCTATTATATTAAGAAGTAATAATCTAAGAATAATTTAATTACTGTAAAGTCTTCTAAGTTCGTTCTTAATCTTAGGGTTTTAAAGGATTTATCTTTTATAAAAAGATTCTAATTATAACCCTAAAAAAGATTTACCAAAGTAATATTGATACTCAGTTAGTAGTTTTACATATATCATTGTTATAATTAAGCCTATTCTAACCCTTTCAATAGTTTTTACTAGTAGGTTTTTATATATACCTACCAAACAACTACTAAAAATAGTTATAAATATATTTAGATACCTATCTACTACTACTGATTTAATATTTACTTATAGAAAAAGCTTTATTATAGATCTAATAAACTATACTAACTCAAATTAAACTAGCTATTATAATACTTAAAAATCTACTAGAAATTACTTACTTACTATAATAGTAATCCTAGTTTATAGGAATCGAAAAAACAATCTATAGTAATTTTATTCACTATCAAAACTAAATATAACATTTTATAAGAGAACATTAGAGAAGCGAAGTAATTATAAAGCTTATTAATAAAATTTAATATTTCTATAAAACTTCTAACTATTTAGACTAATAAAAATGAAGTTCTAGTTTTAGGTAATAACTCTGAATACTACTAGTATATTAAATATATAGCTATAGACCATTCTTTCACTCGATAAGAAGTTTTATCTAGTAATGTAAAATTTTGACATTTATTAACTTCTAAAATATGTACTAATAGGTTTATTAAACCTCTTCTTAGCCCTAAATTCACAGAATATCTTAAACTTATAAGCTTTACTAATACTAAGAATACTTAGTAATTTTACTGAAATCTTCAGCTTATTTTTAATATTACTATTCTATATTTTCATACTAATACCCCAATTAAAGTATATCTCTCTAAGTACGATAGATTATTACTAGTAACTTAATATTGTTTTAGACTACTTACTATGTATTAGTTACTTATAATACTAATCATTTTATAGGATACTTTTGAAGTACCACTTACATAGGGTACTAGTTACCTACTTTTTCACTTATTTATCTTTTACTACTATAATATAAAAGAAAGAATATTAAAATATTAAGCTATTATTTATTCCATAATAGTACACGACTTGCTATTAAATGTCTAGTAGAATATTCTACCTCGTTTTTCTATAACGTATTTACTAATAATTCACTTTCGTATTCGTAGTTACTAATATAAACTTATATTATTAGAATATTCTAATAATTACTAATTAGAATATTCTAAACCTAAGCGTAATACTATAAAAGAAGGCTCTTATATCCTCTTTTAATATATATTTAGATCAATTAATAATAACATTCTTTTACCAAATGTAACCATTATTCACTCTCTTATACTATATCTTCTTTCCCTAGGATAATCTAGTATATATACTTTTAATATTAAATATTACTTTACTAGATATAGGCTACCTACCTACCTATCTTTTAATATTATATAAATCTACTAGTATGTAGAATAATATTTGTTCTTGGTATTTTATAGAAAGAAGATTTAAGAATAAGAACTACAATACTTATTAAGTAAATAATAATATTTATTTTATCTAATTAATATATAGTATTCTTTTTTATATTATCTCTTATAACCATTCTTCTTTTTATATTTCTAGTCTTACTATTAACCATCAAGTATTCTTGTCTTTAGATTTCTAAAATATGAAATAGTTATATTTAGTTAAATAGCTATATATCTAGATATCTATCTAGTATTTCTCATATTATTAATAGAGAATGTTAATTAATCTTCTATATAATCAATATATAATCAAATACTTAGGAAATACTTAAGAATAAGATTAATAGATAACAATTTCCTAATATTCTTGATTCTATTATTATTTATCATAATATTATAAACTTACAAGTATTTTAAATATCTTTATAAAATACTTATTATAAATATATATTACACAGAAAAGAGATATTATAGAATTATTTATTATTGTTTTATATTACTAGTTTCTTGAAATCTCTTCCTAGGATGTCTTTACTAAATAAAATAAAACTGTCTTTTTAAAATTTCTCTTTTTCTTATTATAATATATCTAGAACTAATTTAACTATTAAAACATAATATTGAAATTTAAATAACCTTGAATACTTAAATTATTATTATCAGAGGCAGGTTTATTATAATATTATAGTTATTAACTTAATTTATTATTATCTTTCTATTCATTAGATATATATAGAATATTAGGGGACAGTAATAAAGAATAGTAGTTCGCTATAAATCCTTTTCTCTTATTTCTATTAATCTTATTATAATTATTATTATGCTTTTACTTTAATAGGTAAGGAGAGATTCAAATCATTAGTTTATTATATAATAGATATAAACAATATTAAGTTAAAAAATTACAAGTTTGCTTTTTTTCTTATTTTTACTATATAGGTTACTTGAAGTCATATAAATATCTAGGGGTAATATATAGTTATAATAATTTTAAGTTATCTATTTTTACTATCTAAGTTTCTAGAAGTTTCTTTAAAAAATATTATAATTTTATTTCTTCAAATTACTCTTTACGAATTTATGGTTAAATAATAATACTAAATACTAATAAGAGTAAAATACTACTAGTTAGTATTAGTTTATAAGTAGTAAGAATTATAATTAATCAATCATATAAAATATATATAACTAGTTACTTCTATTTATAATATTTATATTTAGCTTATAGTATACATATATATATATATATATATATGATATATACTTTAGGGATAAATCTATATAAAAAGTTTTTATTCTTATTAACTTGATTAAATAGATTAACTACTTAGTTACCTACTTTTATAGTTTTAGCTGCTTTGCTAATGTATTTAACCTGATATTAAATAAAATCTATATTACTATATAGATTGTTTTAAAAAGATTTAATTTATTATTCTTTAGCTGAAAATTCTTTCTAATATCTTAATAGTTATAGCTAGCTAATTACTAGGCGTATTGTATAGTCCTATCAGTATATCTTTATATATCTTTTTCATTTAACTTTTATTCCATATTTAGATTTAAGTTTTGTATTATATAAATATATACCATTCTAATAATTAAAATATATATATCAAAACTTTAGTATTACCCTAATTTCTTCTCTTCTATAGTTACCTAGTAATTATCTTAATTTTATTTTGAATTTTAAAATATTATAGATATATAGTCTATATTTACTCCTATATATAACATATCATGAGTAAATATAATTATATTCATATTAAATTTATAAATTTATATATATATTATTACAATACTTACTAAGTATAATATAAATATTTATTATAGATATAGAACATAAGCTACCTATAAGCTATACTAATATCCCCTATCTATAGAGGTAGCTAAAAGGTTATCTGTCTCCAGTTACTTACTCTCCGTACCAACTGGACTACCCCTCATTGCTAATCTAAAAAAAAAAAAAGAGAGAGAGAGAGAAGACAAAAAAGTTTAGAAGCGAATCTCTCTGCCCAACCCCTCTTCATCACACTGACGCACCCAATCCGATGCAACAACTGCAAACATAATCGTCTATAGGCCCGAAATACTTGCTCTTGATTATGGGACTGGTAAACGATTCTAGTTCGGGACCAGGTCCGACGCGTATCTCCATCTTGGGCAAGGACGACATCATCGTTGATCACAACATTTGGCTTGATTTTGTGACTTACGACCTTCTCGAAAACTTGAAGACATCGACCTACGTTCTTATAACGGACACGAATATATTCGACACCTACGTCCCTCCCTTTCAAAATGTTTTTGCTAGGGCAGCGCCCAACACCGTGCGCTTGCTCACCTATGCCATCCCGCCTGGCGAGGGGTCCAAGAGCAGACAGACGAAGGCAAGTATCGAAGACTGGATGCTGTCACAGAAATGCACTCGAGATACTGTCATTATTGCGCTCGGAGGAGGCGTAATCGGCGACATGATTGGATACGTGGCAGCCACATTCATGCGAGGCATTCGCTTTGTTCAGGTGCCGACGACACTCTTGTCCATGGTCGATTCTTCGATTGGCGGCAAGACAGCCATCGACACTCCCATGGGCAAGAATCTCATCGGGGCTTTCTGGCAGCCGTCGAGGGTTTACATCGATCTGGCCTTCCTGGAGACATTGCCCACGCGAGAGTTCATCAACGGCATGGCAGAGGTTATCAAAACAGCCGCCATCTGGGACGAGGAGGAGTTTACCGAGCTCGAAGCCAACGCTCCCGCGATTTTGGCCGCAGTCAAGAACCAGCAGGAGGGATGCAATCAGCGATTGGCCCCAATCGGAGATATTCTCAAGCGCATTGTTTTAGGCTCTGCTCGAGTAAAAGCACAAGTTGTGTCCAGCGATGAGAGGGAAGGCGGACTTCGCAACCTTCTCAATTTCGGTCACTCGATCGGTCACGCAATTGAGGCTCTGTTGACACCCCAGTTGCTCCATGGCGAAGCTGTTGCCATCGGCATGGTCAAGGAGGCCGAACTGGCTCGCTTCTTGGGTGTTCTGCGACCAGGCGCTGTGGCTCGGCTTGTCAAATGTATTGCAAGCTACGATCTACCCACCACTCTACACGACAAGAGGGTGATCAAGCTTACAGCGGGCAAACAATGCCCTGTCGACGCCCTGCTGGACAAGATGGCCGTCGACAAGAAGAACGATGGCGCGAAGAAGAAAATTGTTCTCTTGTCAGCCATTGGGAAGACGCACGAGCCCAGTGCCAGCGTGGTCCAGGACCGCGCTATCAGGACAGTTCTTTCGCCGGCCATCAGGGTCAGCCCAGCTGTGCCACGGTCTGGGCACACCACGGTGACACCTCCAGGCTCTAAAAGTATTTCGAACCGCGCCCTGGTTCTTGCCGCTCTGGGTCAGGGCACCTGTCGGATTAAAAACCTACTTCACTCCGATGATACCGAATATATGCTTTCTGCCATCGGGAAGCTGGGGGGTGCAGCCTACACCTGGGAGGAAGCCGGCGAAGTCCTGGCTGTGGCAGGCAAAGGCGGAAGACTCACTGCGAGCAAGGACGACCTGTATCTGGGCAACGCAGGTACTGCGTCTCGATTCCTGACGGCTGTTGTAGCCTTGTGTGCACCGTCCGATGTCACCTCGACCGTATTAACTGGCAACGCTCGCATGAAGGTCCGGCCAATAGGGCCCCTCGTGGATGCTCTCAGGGCCAACGGACTCGGGATCCAGTACCTTGGCCAGGAGAAAAGCCTTCCTCTGCAAATTGATGCAGCTGGTGGTTTTGAAGGGGGCGTCATTGAGTTGGCGGCGACTATTTCTTCTCAATATGTCTCTTCTATCCTCATGGCGGCTCCGTACGCGAAGAACCCGGTCACTCTGAAACTTGTAGGCGGCAAACCTATTTCGCAGTTCTACATTGACATGACCATCTCAATGATGCGCACTTTTGGCGTCAACGTGGTCAAGTCGACAAAGGAAGCGAACACTTACCATATTCCTGTAGCCGTCTACAGGAACCCGACCGAGTATGTGGTTGAAAGCGACGCAAGCTCGGCAACGTACCCTTTGGCCATCGCCGCCATCACAGGCACAACCTGCACCATTCCCAATATCGGTTCCGAATCTCTCCAGGGAGACTCCCGCTTTGCAGTGGATATCCTGAGGCCCATGGGCTGCAAGGTTGAACAGACGGGTACGTCCACTACCGTGTCGGGACCTCCTATAGGCAGCCTCCAAGCTCTGGACCACGTAGACATGGAGCCCATGACCGATGCTTTTCTCACTGCTTCCGTCCTTGCCGCAGTGGCTTCCGGAACTACCAAGATCAGCGGAATCGCCAATCAGAGGGTCAAAGAGTGCAATCGTATCGGGGCCATGCGCGAGCAGTTGGCCAAATTCGGTGTGGAAACTGACGAGTTTGACGACGGCATTATCGTGACTGGCCGCCCCTACGCGAACCTGCGGGAGCCTGTCGAGAGTGTGTTCTGTTACGACGATCACCGTGTCGCCATGAGTTTCAGTGTCTTGGCGACGGTATCGCCGCGCTCCGTCACAATCCTCGAGAGAGAATGCACGGGCAAGACATGGCCTGGTTGGTGGGACATCATGTCACTGTTCTTTGACGTTGAGCTAGATGGTGTCGATCAGCACCCGCGTGTTCGAGCGACACAATCCGCCAAGGAATGCACGCCAAAGTCGGTCTTCATTATAGGCATGCGCGGGGCAGGCAAAACGACTGCGGGCAGGTGGATGGCCGAGACGCTACAGCGTCCGTTCATTGATCTTGATGCGGAGTTGGAGCGTAGAGCCGGCATGACTATCCCGGAGATGGTCCGGGGCTCGCGGGGATGGGATGGTTTCAGGCAAGACGAGGTTGACCTTCTGCGAGACGTCCTGAAAAGCCAAGAGAGTGGCTACATCTTTTCCTGTGGCGGCGGCATTGTTGAGACCCCAGAAGCCCGGAAGCTGCTGGTAGCCCACCGCCAAAACGGTGGAAGTGTCCTGTTGGTTCATCGCAATACCAAGGAGGTTGTCGATTACTTGCTGCAGGATAAAACAAGACCGGCCTACCGAGAGGATATCGAGAATGTCTATTACCGCCGCAAGCCATTTTTTGAGGAGTGCAGCAACCTAGAGTACTTCAGTCCTCATCCCCCCGGCACTATCGCTCACCGGGAGCCCCCGCTAGACTTCCGTCGGTTCGTCAAAGTTTTGTGCGGCGACAGTCCTCAGGTGCAAAGGGCCTTATCCAAAGACCCGAGCTTCTTTGTCTCACTCACAGTACCGGAGGTTGCGTCGGCTCTTTCCTCGATACCCGCCATCGTTGTTGGTTCGGACGCCGTTGAGCTTCGCGTGGACTTGCTTGAAGATTATTCTCTGGAATCTGTGGCCCATCAAGTGTCACTGCTTCGCTCAGTGGCTGATGTTCCCATCATTTTCACCCTGCGAACCAAGGGACAGGGTGGGAAATTCCCTGACGATGCCTACGGCCAGGGCTTGGCTCTCTACAAACAGGCAATCCGCTTGGGGGTCGAGTTCATCGATCTCGAGATGACGCTCCCCGAGCGAGTCATTCGAGCTGTGGCTGAAGGCAAGGGCCGGTCTCGGATCATTGCCTCCCACCACGACCCGCAAGGGCAGCTATCTTGGAAGAACGGCTCTTGGATTCCTTTTTACAACAAGGCCTTGCAATGGGGAGATGTGGTGAAATTGGTTGGAGTCGCGCAGCGCATCACAGACAACTACGACCTTGCTAGATTCAGGTCTGAAATGCTCTCATCCCACTCCACGCCCATCATCGCGCTCAATATGGGAGCCGCTGGTAAACTTAGCCGCGTCCTCAACGGTTGTCTGACACCCGTTTCTCATCCAGCTCTTCCCTTCAAAGCTGCTGTTGGGCAAATGTCGGCTGCCGAAATCCGTCGGGCGTTGGCACTCCTAGGCGGGTTGACTACGAAGTCCTTCTTCCTCTTCGGCAAGCCCATATCGTCATCAAGATCGCCGGCGCTGCACAACACCTTGTTCGAACTGACCGGCTTACCGCACATGTATTCGCTCAAGGAGACTAACGACGCCGCAGACGTTCGTCATCTTGTTCGCTCTCCCGACTTCGGGGGTGCTTCCGTGACGATACCGCTCAAGCTCGATATCATGAAGGAGGTAGACGAAGTTTCAGAAGCAGCGCGTATCATTGGGGCCGTCAACACTATCATACCCATCACATGCAGTGGCAATGGCCGCCGCAAGCTCCTGGGCGACAATACTGACTGGGCTGGCATGGTCTACTGCCTCCGGTCTTTGGGAACGGAATCTCGCTCGGCAAATGATGTCCCGCGTTCTGCGATGGTGATTGGTTCTGGGGGGACCACCAGGGCTGCCATCTTCGCACTGCACTCGCTAGGCTTTAAGCCTATATACGCGTTGGCGCGCAACGCTATTGGTTTAGAAGCTCTCAAGGCCTCATTTCCCCCCGAGTTTCGCATCGAGACTCTTACGAATGCTGGCCAGAATGCCGCTCTGGAATCCTTGCCATCGGTTATCATCAGTACGATACCCGCGGATAAGCCCACTGACCCGTCTCTCCAGGAAACACTTGTGAGGGTTCTTCGTAGTGCAGCTTTAGACGGTGGAAGCCGTGTCTTACTCGAAATGGCATACCAGCCTCGTCACACTCCGCTGATGCAAGTCGCTGAGGATGCTGGATGGGCGACCATCCCTGGGCTTGAGGTACTCGCGGCTCAAGGGTGGTATCAGGTGAGGTGTACCCGTCAATTTGTACGTGGTAGTGAAGAGGGTTACTGACTTGTCTACAAATCTAGTTTCAGAAGTGGACCGACATTGTGCCAGAATACCAAACGGCTCGGAAGGCTGTTTTGGACAAGGGGTTTGCAGGAGATGTAGCGAAAAAAGCCTCAGGACCTGTCGCAGCTCATCCTGTTGCGTGAAGGCCTGGCAGAATATCAAGGAGGCGAGAGGGGAGGAGGACTAAGACCATTGAGTCATGTCATGATGGTACAGCGACTGAGCACGGGCTGACGTGCGGATCGGATGTCCTGAACGTCAATGTCAAGCATGACAACTACCGCAATTTTGACTCGCAAAGCGACCTAGATCGCGTACGTGCTGTGGTTGCGCAAAATAAGCCCGTCCCAGAGAATTACCGTGAGGAATCCCAAACCTACAACGTTGTTCTACCAGTGGGGGGTCAAAAGTCTGGGGACGGGTTACAGTGCGCCACGTAAAGCCCACTAAACGCAGCAAGTTCAAGTATTTTTTATTAAAAGTTTAGAAGAGTAAAATTAACATTTTAGATTAAATTAGTATTAAATATATTAAGAATATAAAAAAAAGCTTTAGTTCTATTTAAATAGTAGTATAATTTTTAGATTAATTATAAAAGTAAAGAATTTAGAGTTTAATGCTTTTTTATATTAAAATAATACTAATTATGTTATATTTACTACTAAAGTCTATTATAATAAGAAATCAGTTATTTGTAATAAAAAAGATCCTATATTAATAGAAACTATTATATAGAAAAAGTCTAATAAATATTATATATGGAAAGAATCTAATAATTATTATATATAGATGAAGTATTTAAGATTTTATATTAAATTTCTCAATCTTTTAATACTATAGACAGTTACTAATATAAGTTGTTGAAAAGACTATATTTTGCTATATACTATATAGTTGTCTCTAGACTTTTAAACTCCTACTATAACTATTTGTAGAGGTATACTACAGTCCTAAGCTACACACCGGCACTTATAACAGCTAGCTAACTATTAGCCCTTACTATAGTTAAGTAATATATAGTTATACTATACTTACTTATTATATGCTACTAAGTATATCTATATTTGCTAGCCTGAGATTGATCTTTATTATATATAATTAGGAGGCGAAATATAGTATGTATTCTATATAATTTAATATAGCTATATATGCTATATAAAGCTTTAGTTATTAGGAATAATATATTTAAGAAGTATAATTTATACTAGTTAAACTTTAGAAATTAGTACTATTTTTATAAGTTTTACTTTATTTAGATTATTTAAAATAAAACTTTATATAATATATATAGCAAGCTTTTTGCTTTGTATAGAGAATATTTAGTACCTAGCTAGAACCTATACTCTAATTTACTTTATACTAACTACTATAGCTATATTTACTTTAGGTCTTTAAATTATAATAATATTATATTAATAGTATATAATAGTACAATATCTCTAACCTCAAGTTATCTTAACCTTCCTAACTATTAGCTAATAATTATAATAGATTCTAATATATATACTTTTTAGTCCTATTTAACGTAGTGGTTTAATATCTAGCTGGCTTTTACTATTTTATAGTAATAGTAGTAGGTTCAAATCCTATAGTAGGTAACTACAACTAATATTCCTATTAGTTGTATAAACTATTAATAATAACTACTACTAGCTATTAGTTCTTACTAATAGCTATTAATAGCTAGTAACTATTAATAGCTAGTAATAAATACTACTAGCTAGCTAGTATTAGTATTATATAACTATAATCTTTTAAAGAAATAATTATAATAGATATAAATATATATATACTTTCTATTTATTAGCTATTATATTAAGTAACTATATTATTACTACCTGAGGTTTCTTCTATTTAAAAATAGTTTTTCAGCTTTAGTATTATCTATCGGGTTTATAAGGCAAGAGCTGACTACTAGGTGTAGCTTCCTTTAATAAGTCCCGAGAGGCATGTAACTTTAAATAAATCAAAGACCTTCAATACAACTAGATATATACTTTTTTAGAAAGATAAAGTAATACCTAATAAGCTACTTTTAATATATATTTAAAGTATATAGAGTTATTGCTAAATATTCTATTTTTAAATATTAGATTCTTTTTTATTCTTTTAATCTTATGCTTCTTGGTTATACTAATAGCTTTATCTACTAGTAATATTTTAAAATTAATTACAATTATAGTTATCTTAAGAAAGCTAGACAGAGAAGTAAAACCATTCTTATATAATATTAGTTTATTTACTAAATCCTTATAAAAGTAGCTATAGTCCTTATAGTTCTTAATAGCTTTAATAAGATTGATATTTATATTGAAGTTATAAGGGTTGAGTATAATAATAGTAGCTAGAAGTAGTCTATATTTTATTATTATTATTATTGTTATTAGTAGTAGTAGTATTATAAATAGCTATTAACTTAGATTGTAAAGATAAAGAGAAAGCTAGTCTATAGTAGTCTATTGCTCTCTTTGATCTATAAGGCTAGGATTATTAAAATATACTAGTAGTTTTATTATTAGTATGAATTAATATTATAAGTACTACTGTAGTAAGTTTAATACTTTGAAGCTACTACTATAGAGACTGTTATATAGTTTATATTAGTAAATTCACATACCTAGTTGTTATTCTATTATTTTATATTACTTATATATTTCTAAGTTGGGGCTAGATTTAAATAAACGCCATACTACTAAGTCTTTTTTACTATATTTACCTATAGAGATATATATAAGCTATAGTATATTACTAGGTTTTCTTTATTATAGAGATGTTATACTAAGCGTTATGTAAGGCTACCTACTAGATAGAGGGCTGAATACATAATATACTATAATATATATAGCTATATTTAGTTATATATAATATATATTGGATTTTGCCTCTTAATTATATTTAATATTTCAGAGTCTTATAATACTAAAAAGCTATCAAGTTAAAGATGTATATTATACTAATTTTATTTCTCAAAGTATATCTACTAAAAATACTTCTTTTTAAATGGTTAAAAAAACTACTTACTAGTTTGCTTAATATATATCAGAAGTATATATTAACATTGTACTAATAAATCTATACGGAAAGCTTCAGTATACGTATAAGGTTATTATTAAGTTAAATGTCATATTAAGGTAGCTAAAGCTGTAGTAGTGGGTGTTTAAGTCATTAACCTACTTATTTGGGTTAATAAGAGTAGAGGGACTATTATATAGATTTATCCCTATAGTATATAGTATATATATATATATATACTATATACTATATATATTATAATCTAAATAGAAATATTACGAATAGAGATAATTAGTTATATACTATTTATATAATTGATTAATTATAATATTTATTTATTCTAAATTAATACTAATGAGTAGTATTTTATTATTACTAACATTATTTATTACTATTTAACTACAGATTAGTAAGAAATAATCTATAGAGATGAAAGTATGAAACTTTTTAGGGAATTCTTTAGAAGTCTATATATTAAAAATGGGCAATTTAAAGCTATTATAACTATATCTTATTTCAAGATATTAATATAACCCCTAGAAGTTCATATAGTAAAATAGGAAAGGAAGGTAAATTTATAATAACTCATTAGGTTAACATTATTTATATTTATTATATAATAAACTGACAACTTAGATTTCTGTTAACTTACTGAAATAAGAATACAGTAATAAATGTAATGAAATCAATATAAGTAAAAGAAAAGACTCTATAGCAAATCACTATTCGTTGCTATTATTCTTTAATATTTATATATATTTAGAAAGTAGAGATATAATAAGAAATTAACTTATTGATTATAATATTATAATAAATCTTTCTAATGAAAGTAATTTGAAGAATAAAGAATATCAATTTTTTTATTTTAACTTTCAGAGTTCAGATTATAATCAATAAGAGAGAAGAAATCTTAAGAAGGAGGTTTTATTTTGTTTTATAAGGAGATTTTAAGAAGTAATATAGAGAAGTTAATAATATACAATAATTCTAAGTATTTTTGATACTTCTTCTTAAGTATTTAATAAGTAACTATAATAAATACTTTATTAAGATATTTAGAATATTAATAAGTTTATAGTATTATAATAAGTAATATTAAAACCAAGAGTATTATAAACGTATTATCTATTATTCTCATTTCTGAATATGCTCTAAATATTCACTTATGTATTAATAATGTAGAAGATTAATTATAATTACTTATTAAAAAGATAAAACGTATTAGATAGATATTTAACTATATAGCTATTTAGTTAATTATAACTACTATGTATTTTAGAGATCTAAGGAGGAAGATACGTGATAATTAATAATGTAATTTAAAATATAAGAGACAAGATAACTATAAGAAATAATATAAAAAGAAAGGTATATATTAATAAGAAGAAATAGATATTATTACCTATTTAATAAATATAATATTACTCAATTCTAAATCCATTTTTATAAGATATTAAGAACAAGTACTATTCTAGTTATTAGTAAATTTATATAATAATAATTTATAGTATTTATTTGTTATTCTTTACTATTTCTATTTACTACTGATAGTATATCAATGCAATTATAATATATAGCAAGAATAAGTACTATTCTAATTATTAGTAAATATATATAATAATAATTTATAGTATTTATTTGTTATTTATTATTATTTCTATTAACTACTAATAGTATATTAATATAATTATAATATAAGGTTATAATTAAATAGATTAAATTAATAACTATTTTAACTTTAATACTATTTCTGGTTCTAACTAACTATACTATTCTATATATATTATTAAATATATTATTAGATATAATAATTAGATAAATGTTTATTTTAAGAGGTTTCTAAATATTCTAATTAAAGAATATATATAAAGTTTGATTAAAAGAAGACTTCTACTTAATAAATATAATTTATCTAATAAGTATATATACATAAGGATATACCAATAGAACTATATAGTACGCCTAGCAACTAGCCAGCTATAGCTACTAAAATACTAGAAAGAAGTTGTAGCTAAAAGATTACAACTTAGATCTTTTAAGTAATAATCTATATAGTAATATAAATTTTACTTATATATTTAAACCTTTTTTAGCTAAAGCTTTTAGCTATATTCTTATAATTATATTACTTCTATTTAATGTTTTAAGTAATTAGTATAAGTAAGGATATTAAGTAGTAATTATTTTTATAGAAAATAGCTACTTTATAAATATAGACCTAATATAAACCTTAATAAATTTTAATAATTAATATTTAATTTAATAGAAGTATATAATAAGACTACTAGTATTATATTATACTATTACTAGG
>QAPG01000678.1:0-16337 GCA_004366825.1 Colletotrichum spinosum
ATATATAGTAATTAGTAAGTAATTATTATACTATAGATCTAGAGCTTTATATAGTACTATATACTATATAATATAATAATAATAATAACGAATAACTAGAACACTAGTTTATACTTATATAGTAAGATTACGTATAGCGTGTATTACCCTCCGGATTAACTAACAAATACTTTAAAAAACATACTAATACTTTAGAAAACTTTTATAAAACTTAAGTAGAAATATTATATTAAAAATCCTTATTCTAATTAAACTAAAATATACTCCTAGTAGTATTTTTAAAAAGTTTTCTAAATTTATACTTTTAATTATTACTTACTAAAACATATTTAGTAAATATAACAAACCTTATTAAACCTTATTAAACCTTTATAATACTAGAGATTTATAATATCTCTAGTTTAAACTTTTTAAAATTTATCTAAACAGTTAGTTTTATAATCTTTTACTTTATATAAACTTTAAGTATAGCCTTTTATAATTACTTCTTCTATTATAATAAACCTTACTAATTTATAATATAATAGTAATAAATAAGTTAACTACAAATTAGTATGAGTTGATTAAGAGAGTAATATATATTATATATAATCTTACTATATAAGTATAAATTAGTATTCTAATTATTTATTATTACTATTATTATATTCTCTAGTATATAGTATTATATAAAACTCTAGATCTATAGTATACTAATTACTTACTAATTACTATATATTTAGCTATAACTAGTATTAAGTATTTAATACCTATCACTAGTAGGGCATAGAGGGCATACTACTATATATATAGTAATACGTATAGTTATCATATGCCCTACAGCATAACGCACAGACAATATCTTATCAAAACTTTAAAATATCTTCTTTTAAAGCTTTTTCTTTATTTTCAAATAATTTAAAATTATCATCTATAGGAACTTTAAACTTATGAATAGTTTCTCTTTTATATTTATTAATAATTTGCTTAGTATATTTATTCTGATTACTAATAGCTATTTCTTCCTTTTTATCTATAAATAAGTATTAATTAAGAAAAGTAGAAAGTTCTCCTAAACTCTAGACTTTTACCTTTTGTCTTAAGGAATTATACATATAATTAGCTACTTTCTAATCATTAGTAATTAGTTCTATATTTTTAATATAGTAAGTTAAAATAGCTATATAAGGCTTTTTAACTCAAATAAAAACTACTTTACTTTAAGGAGAAGTAACAAATCTTATTAAATAAATAAGATTTTTCACATAATTGTATTAAGGTTGAGAATTCTATTTTAAACTATATAATACTTTATTGAATAAATCGAGAAAGGTATAGTCTCTAGTATTGGTATAGATATTTATATTTATATTTATATTAAATTCTAAAAGATTCTTCTTTATATTAAAATAAGATCTAGTAAGTAGACAAATGTATATAGGTTTATTGATATTAGTATAAATAAATACTATAGTAATATTCTATTATATTAAAATTCATTATAAATAAATAGAAAGAAGTATTATATATCTTAAATTTCTAGCTTTATAAGTAGTATTAAAAACTTGTAAATAATTCATATCTAAATACTAATTATAGTTTTAAGCTATCTATCCAACTTTATATATAGTTTATTAGGTTGTATTATTCAGTTTCAATTTATAAATATATCTATTATTAAGAATATTAATACGTATAATACTAATAGTAGATTTAAGTATTATTTTCTAATTGTTTATAGACTTTATTTATTCTATTTCTTTTATTATAGTTAGAATCTAGGTTTTATATTTAGGGGATTTAAATGCTTGAATAAGAGAAGTGGGTTCTTCTACTTTATTAACTAATAAAATATATGAAGCCTGATTATTTCTATCAGTATTTCTATATAGTTCTATATAACTATTTAAATTAGGATAGTTTAAAATAGTAAAAAGCATACTTTCTTTATAAATTGTACAGTTTTCTAAGCTTTATTCAATATAGTAAGTAAATTGATATATAGGTTAGACTTTCTTTAAATATTATTATTGTATTCTATATTTAATTCTAATATTGTATGATTTTTAGTTATTTTAATATTTGAACTTTCTTTTGGAATTATTCTAGTTATTTCTTGAATTTTAATAGTTAGATACATTGAAGAGTTATCATTACTATTATTATTATTATTTTGACTTATATTAGAAATAAATATATTTAAATTTAAAATAAGATTGTTATTAGGCTGACTAGACTAATAACTAGTAGAGTTCTTTTCTAAATTAATAGATAAAAATAACTCTTTTTCTAAAGTATAAAAAGTATTTTCTAGGATTTCTATATCTGTAGACTTTATAGTTCCTCTTTTATTAAAGTCCTAGATTTTATAAGTATTATTTCTATAAGCTATAATAGTTTGTTTATAAACTCTTATATCTTACTTCTTAGTATTGAGACCTTTGTTCTTATAATAATAGAAGTTACTCTATATTTTAATATTATTAATTTTAGGTTTTATTTTATTCTTTAAATTTAAAAAGAAGTTTAAAATCTTCAGAACTATTAAAAGTTCTATTATATATATACAGAAAGTATTAAAATATCCTCTTATAAATAATAAGGGACGTTTGAGGAATAAATTAGAGTTCTAATTTTATTAATTAGAATTCTTATTATTCTTTTTATTAAATTATTAAATTTTTAAATATAGAGAAGTTTAATATTATAAATAATATTCGAACAAGACTAAATATCTTCTATTTCTTTACTAGTAAATCTATTACTTCTATTAATCTCAAATTTCTTTATTCTTATCTTATTATTATTATTGTTTACTAACTCTTTAAATTTGAGAACAACTTTAGAAACCTCTTTAGCTAACTTAGTTTTTAATAAAGATCTCTAAGTAAACCTTATTAGTTTATTAATAAATAGAATAAATCTATTAAATCTATTATATATTATAAGAATTATAAATCTATATAAATCCAAAGTTATATGGTCTAAATATTGAAGATATTATTTCTTTTTTATATCATTTTTATTAATATTATTCATTTAGCTATTTTTAATGTAAGCTTTATAAATAGAAAGATTATCTATTCTATTTATTATGTAAGAAAGACTTGAAATATTATCTTTTGAATTATTTGTTACTTTTACATTAATATAATCTAAATAGTTTCTTAAAGATTAAAGATAATTTAATATAATAGTAGAAAGAATAATATCTTTTTATAAAATAGGAATATTAAATTTATATAACTTATTCTTCTTAAATCTTACTATTAAGATATAATCCCTTTCTATATTATATAATATAGGTTCTATTGGGAAGTTAATATAATTCTTATAGTATTAAACTTACTTTAAGATAGTAAATTAACTCTTAATTCTAAAATATAATAAACTTCTTTTAATGTAAGAATCTAACTTTTAAGAAATATTTTTAAATGTCTTATTATTCTAGCTATAAGATATATAGTATTTCCCTATTTAATTTATTTTGAAGTTAGCTTTATATTGAATTAAATAAATATATCCTTAATCATATTAATAGTAGTAGTAGTATTTAGATAAAAATAAACATTCTTATAGTTTTCTCCTTTAATTGAATGTTAGAACTTCTGATAATCTATTAATTTCCTAAAAGCCCTACAGTTATATTATTATTATTATTTCATTTTATAAAGAGGTTTTAGATAGTTCTTATATCTTTAAAGGTATTATCTTCTTTAAAAGATATATTAGTATATATATCTTTAGAAATAAATTCTTTAGATTGAAAGCTTTCTTCATCCCTCAATCATTTATCTTTTATTTTGTTAATTCTATTAATTACAGCTAACGTAATACTAATGAATCCTGAATTCTTCTATTTAGATTCTTTCTTATTTGTATTACTATTTTTAGCTATGATATTCTTCTACTAATTCGAAAGTAAATATAATTCTCTTTAGTATATTTATTTTTCTTATAATCTTTATAAAAGATTCCCTTTTGTTTTTTATAGGGGCTTTTAGTAATTCTGAAGTTCTTCGTTTTCTAGAACCCTTTAGTATGATTAACTAAATTATTATTTCTTCTTTTATATTTATCTAATAAATACCTGCTTGATGTAGTAGTTTAATATCTAGCTAGCTTTTACTGTTTTATAGTAAGAGTAGTAGGTTTAAATCCTATAGTAAGTAACTATTACTAGTAGGTATATACTTTCTAATTATATAAACTAAGTATAATAACTACTACTAGCTATTAGCTCTTACTGATAACTATTAATAGCTAGTAACTATTAATAGCTAGTAATAGATACTACTAGCTAGCTAGTATTAATATTATATAACTACGATCCTTTAAAGAAGTAATTATAAAAGATAAAAGTATATATATACCTTTTATTTATTAGTTATTATATTAACCAACTATATCGTTACTATTTAAGGTTTCCTCCGTTTAAATAATTCCTTAGCTTTAGTATTATCTATAGGGTTCATAAAGTAAGAGCTAACTACTAGGTGTAGCTTCTTTTAAAAGGTCCCGAGAGGCATGTGAATTTAAATAGATTAAAGACTTTTAATATAACTAATATTTATCTAATAAATTAGGAAATAAAGAATTTAAACTATAGGTCTTTTTATTAGACTTAAGGTTTTAAGTTATAGAGGTAACAAAACCTTTATAGTTAGAGTTAAGATTATTGAAGATATATATTTTAACTGTTTCTTTAAGTAATTCTAATTTATTATAAGATAGATTATTAGTTGATTTCTTGATTTCATTTAGAACTTCTTCTATATTGTTAGAGTTATTTAAACTAATGTTAAAGAGTTCTTTATAAATTAAGAATTTATGAGTAAGTTCTAAAGGCTTATAGAATTCTTTTGAATACTTCAATATTCAAAAAACATCTATATCATTTTTAATAATTTGAAGAAGGCTATCTCTATAATTCAGGTATATATATTTTAAAGTCTTTTTATTTTTATCTTTATTTTTAGAAGTAATAGGTTTAGTAATATTTATAAACATATCTTTACTAATACGTAAACCTTTAATATAAATAGACTAAATTATATAATTACTACTTCTTACTAATTTAGAAATACTAATCTTTTTAGAATTACTTATTTCATTAAAACAAAATAAAGAATTTAACATATATAATTTATAAGGGTTTTTCCAAGAATATATAGAAGGTTTATAATATATAGTATAATAAAGTATTATGTTTTTAAAAAAGATAAAAGTTAAAGATTAAATTTCTTTTTTCTATATGAAATAAAGATAAAACCTAAAAACTCAATCTAAAAATTAGAAATTGAAATCTTAGTATTTTCTTTCTCTCTTTTGAAGAGATTTAATTCTTCCTTCTTTTTAAAATTGATTGAAAGTTGAGGTAAGCTTTAAGATAAAAGGAGTTGACTTTCTGTTTATCTAGATTCTTTTACTATTAAGATAATTTGAAATTAAAGAGGAATTAAATTTAAAGGTAATTTGAAAAGGTAATTAATTAAGAATAAATCTTACATATCTAAAGAATTTAAAAGAGTTGAAATAGGTGGAAAGATTAGATCTTTAAGTGTTAAAATAATTTGTTAAATAAAGTTGATTCTTTATAATAGTAAAGTAATTCTAGTAAGATATTTAGTTTCTATAAAAGTAGTAAAAAGATAGAGACTTTGATAGATTTTAGTATAGGATTTAATTCTTATAAATGAATAAGAAGTGTAACTCTTTAATAAATAAAGTGTAGAATGTTTAGATTATGAAGAGCTAGGCTTAAAGTTTATTAGAATAAATAGATAGGTAGGTAAATTAATAGTTGAATTATTATTATAGATAATTATAAAATTAGGAGAAATATAATATAATACAAGTAGCGTTTCTAATATAAGGACGTATTTAAAATTACTTATAATACTAATAGTTAAATAGAAGGAGAAATAGTAATTTGGTCAATAGTATAATTAACTATTTCTAATTAGTATTTATAGAAAGATTGAGGTTCTTATACAGAAGGGTTATTTTAGAACTCTAATTATACTATTAAAGTTCGAGCTATAGCTATAATATATAAGCTACTATAAGTATAATATATAAGGCGTTACAATTATAATATATATATTTTAATATAGCATATAAACTATTATAATTATAATATATAAGATATTATAACTATAGCATATAGGCTAAAGTATAGTATAGCTATAATATATTAGCTACTATAACTATAATAGATAAGGCATTATAACTATAGCATATATAACTTGAACTACTTCTAATATCCTATAAAAGAATGAACCGCTATACTTTGACTTAATTTACTCAAGAACCACTAGGGATAAAAAGGTAAAATAAATATGGATCTATAGAGAGACTTTTATACAGTTTATTCATAAAGAAATGATATAGAATTTCTTATTACTTCTATTAGAAGAATAGAAATAGAAGCTCTTTATATATTAGAATGGATCTAATACTATTCAATTTTCAAAGTTCAAAGCTGAATTACTAATACTATAAGTATTTATTTAATTAAACTAAATTTAACATTTAAGTAATCATATAAAATTGAAGTATATTAATTGGAATTATCTATTTAGCTATATTTCGCCAAACTTCCTAAATTACTAAAATACCTAATACTTTTACTTCTACTTTGAATTTCCAAAATACTTAAACCTAGTAACATGAAAATTAATACTTTAAAGAAGACTATTATTATAATAAAGAAGTCTATTAGAATTAAATGCGTTTATAGATATCTTAAAAAGGTTTTTATTCTATCTTTCTCTCTAAATATTAAAAAGACAATCTAATTAGTAATCTTTTGATTATTGAAAAAGAATAAGAAGAAATTAAACTTATTATTAATAATATGAAGAGGAAACAGAATAATATTAATAAACCTATTCAACTACTTCAGAAGTATATTAAGACTATCTCTAAATCTATAAAGAAGTCTACTTACATTAGAAATTAGGAGACGTCTTCTAGGATAAATAACCTTAAATACTAATTTAAGAATACTAAATATTAACTAGCTAATCTAAATAAGAAATCTACAATTACTAAATATATTCTAATAAAGTCTCCTCTTTCTAAAAAATATGTTTTAGATGAAACTATAAAGAAACATAATATTTAACTTCTTAGAATAAGTTTAATTAACAATACTTAGCCTATTGAAATTATTCCATCTACTATTTACTGCTTAAGCTTCACTATTTCTTATACGAATTATTCTTATACTATTAAAATTAGAAATTGAAATTCATCTTCTAACTATTATTATTAATATAAAATTGAGTTGAAGGATTTTATATTTTAGTTTCTAATAGAATTTATAGGATATTTAAGAAGTATTTTACTATTATTTAGATTTCTAATAATAATAAAATAAATGATTCAGCCTAAAGCTCTAACTCTAAGTCTAACTTTATATAGTTAAAGAGTAAGAAAGTTAATAGAATGAAGAAGTTATTCCAAGCCAAACTTTAGTCTAAATAGTAGAAAGAGTTCGAATTAACTTTTTTAAAGAATAGAAGTATTTCTAAATCTACTATCAAAGCTTTAGTTATTAACTAACTTACTATTATAGAATTATCTTAAGTATTACTATCTATTCAGCTTTCTACTACTAATCTTATTTCTAATCCTTTAATAATTTTAATTAAGTCTCCTGTTAGCTAAAGCTCTAAATCTCAAATAATGACTAGAAGGTTTAAAGATTAAAGTCTTAAACCTTGGGTAGTTATTAATGGATTTAGAGGTTAGAGTTTTAGAGTTGAAATTTTACTAATAGATTTAAAAGCTAGAATGTGAACTTTAGTATTTTAGTAACTAGTTTTAGCAATTTGCTTCTGTTTCTAGATTCTTATATTAACTCTTTCGTTAGGAAATATAATTAATTTTCTATACCTCCCTGAGTTAAATTTCACATTTTGATTAATACTTCTTACTATCTATTTAGAATTCTAAACTGAAATCGTTTATTTGAAATTAAATATTAATTTAGATAGAAAGCTTTATTTCTTATAAATAACTTAGAGAATTCTATTACCTTCTAACTTTCTATATAAATATTGTTAAAATATGTTATTAAAAAATTAGATTTCAAAAATATAAATTACTTATATATATTACTTGAATAGTTAGGAATAACTTCAAAAGACTTATTTATCTATTACAATTGATTCTAAGAATACTATTTGTAAATTTATAAAATTGAGAAATATTCTAAGTTATTTAAACTTTATTGAAACTAAGTTTATTTTAAATCTATCTATGAATCTTATATCTATGAATATATAGACTATTTCAAAATGTCCCTTTCAAGTCTTTGAATATACCTATATCTATTAAATATCTATATATTAAAGCCTAATAGATAGATACTTACTATTTAAAATACTTAGTCTAATTATTTAATATTTATTATAATAGATTCTCTAAATATCTCTAAACTTAGAATTAATATCTTAAAATCGTCTTTTTAATATTATAACTTCTTTTAAAATATATTTGAAGCTGTGAAGTTCTATTTTATTTATAAATATTATAATAATATTTTATTAGGTAGCTTTCTATTGAATTGACCTTCTAAATAAAGACATAATATGATTATAACTTCATCTTTAAGTTACTTTATAATTTATAAAATATATACTTTTAATAATTAGAAATATTCACCAAATGTTATTAATATTCTTTAAATTTCTAAATTATGATATTAGGAATCTGATCTTATAGAAATATTAAATTATATAACCTATAGTATCTTAATATACTTAAGAAAGACTTATCAAGTATTATAAAAGTAGAAGGTATATAAATAAGATATCTGATTATAATAAGATTCATATATAAAAACCTAATCTTATTTTTATTTAATATATATATATATATATCTCTTAAAACATAATTTAATTACTATTTATAATACAAGATACTATTGGAAGTAATATTATAAGATTTAATATATATCTAAAATTGAAGTATTTTATAATTTTAATACTATATATATTACAAATTGAATAAATCTTCCAATATCTTTAGTTCCTTATTATTTAAACTCCTAAGAAGTATTTAATAAAACTTAATTCCTTAAGCTTATAAATATATTCTATATTTATAATAATCTCAAAGATATCTTGTTCAACTGTTTTATAATATAAGAGAAAAGTATTATTTCTATAGAAAGAAATATAAATAGTTAAGTTCTTATTTTAAAATAGATAATATTGTTCTAAATATAATAAGAAGTCTAATAGGTTTAATATAATATAAAGGATTTTATATTAAGAAATAGATATATTCTCAGATATATAAGAAATCTATTTGAACTTCATGTATTTCCCTATAATTTTCAATCTATCTAATAGGTTACTTATTATTCAAAATCTATTCAGAGTTATTATAGTATTTAGAAATATATTAATAATATCAATTTATTAGACTTTAAAATCAAATCATATTATAATTATGATAATTACTCAAAATATTTAAATCATCAATATTACTAATTATATAGTTTATAATACATTAACTAATTATATAACTCTATATATATAATTCCTTATCTTATATTATCCTAAGCAACTATTTATATCGACTCTAGAAATAAGAATTTATGTAAAAAGAATACATTTACTCTGAGTATCCTAAAAATCTATTTCTTACTAAATATCTTTCTTTTTTGACTTTATAATCTTAGTTCTTATTATTTTAATAAACAACTTTTATAATAATGCTAATAAGTTAGTAATATTCTTTGAATTGTCAATAATATAATTAATTAATTAATATATATTTAAATATTAATAGAAAGGTCTTTGCTTTTAATACTTTATTTCAAATAATAAAGAATATTATCAAAAATTAGAACTATCCTGATTAAATCCTTTTTATTAATTAGATAAATAAATACTAATAAAGCTATCCTATTTATATTCTATTAAACACAAAATACTACTATTATGTTCTTTTAAAAGTATTATATAATTATGGATATTAATCCCTAATTAGAATTACTATTATGATTTATTCTTATATTATTAACCTATTTCCTAAATAGTTAAACTTGCTATTTTAGTTCATTAAAATCTAAACTTATACTTTAGTCTTTTCTAAATTAATTAGATAGGAATCTTAAAAGTTTTATCTCTATATTTATTTAAAGTAAATATCCCCTTTTATTTAGTTAGATTTCTAATTCTCAATATACTATTTAGTTTTCTAATTATGAGTATATTTTTCAAACTCTAATTACTATTAGGAATTAGTTCTTCTAATTAAGATTAATTTGAAGTTTAAATTAATTTTAATAGTCTAAATATCAATTTAGATATAATTAAACCACTCTTATTAATTTTTAAAACTAATTCCAAACTTAATTTAATATTTTAAACTACTTCTAATATTAATAAGATAGCTGGTAGAAGAGAAGCTATTTTATGGAATATTCTTATTATTTTAAAATCTCTAAATACTTTAAGAATAAAATCTTCTTCTTCTTTAATAATTAACTTAACGAATAGGTCTATAATTCCTTTTATAAGTATCTTATACAAATCTTATTTTAAGTAGGATCTTATTTTATTAAATTTAATATTTTAAAAATAGTAACTTTTTAAAGCAAAAATCTAGATTTTATCGACATTATAGATATTTAGAATATACTCTATTAGATATCTAATATATCTTTTAAATCTAACTTCAAATAATATTTTCATAATACTTCATTCATAGCATTTCTGAAGTAAATATACTTAATATCGATAAATCTAAATCTATTTCTAATAAAGGTATAAATCTTAATAATAACTTAGACTATATTACAAGACTTATCAATAAAGATACTATTTAAATTAAACTTCTTTAACTTTATATAGCAATTTCGAGTTATTTTTAGATGTTTAGAACTGAATTATATAATATAACCACTATTTAAATTAACTCTACTTTACATTTATATAATTATCTTATAATCTTTTATATTTTTATGTTTCAAATAGTTGATTCCTTTCTAATCTACCTATTTATTCTAACTAATTCTTTAATATAAGATGGAGATAGTTTAGACTTAACCTTTTATTCTATTATTTTTATTTCGTAATCAATTTATCTATTAATTCCTATCATAAGTCTTTTATCATTTCGTTGAATATTATATATTAAGAAACCTCTTTATTATTTTACCTAACTTTCAAATATTTTTAATATTTAAAAGACTAAATTCTAAGTTTTATTGAGTAATATAAATATAAAGAAAAAGCGTGAAAATTCGTTTTTAAGAATAGATATTTAGACGTTGCCTATATAAGCTTTAGAAAAGGTAAATAGGTCTTAGGTAATATAGTAAAATAGGTAAACTTAATATAACTCTAAAGTCTATCTAGAAGTAACCTATTAAGAATAAGATTTTATATAATAAGAATAATCTAATTACCTTAGTCTTATTGTTTTTACTCCTAAAATATTAAAGACTAAATATTTAAACGTATTCTCATTAAAATATTCTATTGAAGAATATTATATATATATATTATTAGACTACACTTCTAAAAAAGCTATTTTTAAATAAGATTAAGAAAAGAATATACTTAGAGATTGTATAACAATGTCTAAATTATTTAAATAGATTATAGGATAGTTTGAAACTAATTTATATTTGAAAAGTATATAACTATCCTTTCTAAATAATGATCTTAAAATAATAGACTAATTGATTGGACTAAATCTGAAGGTATAATTCAAATCGATATATCAAATTTCAATCTTATTAAGGAGTAGAATTTCTAGAACAATATTAATATAAAACCTTTTAATATAAACTATATTATTTAGTATTAAGTCTAATATAATCTTCTTATTTAAATATTAAAGATATTTCTAATTACCAATTTACTTTATGTAATTATAAAGAGGTTAATTAAACTAGACTAAATAATATCTATCCTTTTACTTAATTTAAAAACTTCTTTTTCAAAGAAATCTATTAAATCAATAATATCGATTACTTTATAGCTATGAAATACTATATTTACTAAAAGTAAGTAAGATTCTTAATTAGCTAAGAAGGTTTTAAAAGAGATTTCAATTACCCTTTTAAATCATAACTGATTAATATTTATATATATTAGATTAAAGAGGTAATAGCTATTACTATTAGACCTGTTATCTAAAAGGATTATTTTAACTTTTAAAATGTCTAAGAATACTTCTTTAACTTTCTTAATATATCTTTTAAACTTTAGCTATCTTTTCATTACTAGTTCTAATAGAGAATATAGAGTTTAAGATTATCTATTCTATCTATAATATTATTTCAAGTAGTAATTATCATTTAAATATATAGAAATCTTATATATAGATTTATAATAGTATATTCAATATACTCATAATTCTCTAGAAAATATAAGTAACTTCTAAAATTATATAAGTATTTTAACTTTTACTAAAATATTTTATCTAACTTTCTTATAAGAATAATTAATATAATAGTATTTTACTATAGCCTTTTCTTGAAACTTTATTGATATGAAATAAAATAGAAAGGATTTCCCTATATCTGATTAAACTATTAATTTCGAAATTCCAAGTTTCTTTCTTAATAATATTCTAATACTAAATTATAATTTAATTAGGTAAACTATATTAACCAAATATTTAAAGTTATTCTTTAATAATAAGGATTCCCTAAATTTCAAGAATCTAATATATAATTATTTAAAAATAGATAGTATATTACTCATTATATTGTATTAAACTAGACAAAATTCAAATTAGCTTTCTCTAAAGCTTTCTTTTATTCTACTCTAATGTATTATTTTATAATTATATTAGTCTAAGTATATTATTACTTCAAACTCTCAGAAAAGCATAAAGAGAAATATTATTATTTTTAAATAATTCTATTCTAATAAATATTAAAGAACTATAATAAATAGTAATATTAACTTATATCTAAATTATCATATAATATTTCTTCATTTCTTTATAGTTAGATTCTTAAACTATTTAAAGCTTGAAATCTACTATATAATAATTCAAAATGCTTTTAGTTAAAAGAGTAAAAGATTTCATATTTCAAGATATCTATCAAGTAGTATTTTCTCAGATAAGCTCTTCATTGAAATTCAATAGATTAATTAGTTTTGATATATCAGAATATAATTTAAAATTCAAATTAACATACTTCTCAATATCTTAGCTACTTATATAGAATTATAATATAATATATAAATAATTCAAATTAGAACTATTAAACAGCTTTATTAATATATTTAAACTACTAATCGTTAAATATACTATTTTTAGATAGTTTATTAAAAAATTAATATAATAAATTTATAAGAATAAGTATAGCATTAAGGCTGCTATATAGCTATACTGGCTTATATAAGGACTAACCGTTCTATTTATACGCGTTTAAATGCTTCACTCTAACTTAAATAGAATATATTTTTTAAAAACCTATATTTAGACTATATATTATATTATTTATTTATTATAATTATAAGCTTATTTTTATTTAATTTATCTCTTAATTATTCTTAATTAATTAATATAAAGAAAATCCTTTTTAATTTATCTTATTAGTTCCTTAATAAACTGCTTAAAAATAGCATACTCAACTATTAATAATTTCAATATAATAATAAAACTATCTAATAATTCTAATTTCAACTATTAGTATATTATATTATAATTCTATATAAGTAGCTAAGATATTTAGAAGTATTTTAATCTAGATATTAAACTAAACCTTAATATCTTAAAAGTAATTAATCTACTTAACTTTAATAAATAGTTTATCTAAGAAAATACTACTTAATAAATAACTATAAATATTAAACTCTTTACTCCTAATACTAAAGGTATTTTTAACCATTATATAATAAATCTCAAACTTTAAATAGTTTAACAAGCTAATTATAAAGACATAAAGAAATATTATAATATAATCTAAATATAGGTTAATATTACTATTAATAATAGCTTTCTAATATTTACTTAAATAGAGCTCCTTAATAATAATAATATCTCCTTTTAAATTCTTCTAAGAGTTCTAAAATACTAATATACCTAAAATAATTTAATCATATAATAATAAGTTGGAATAGAATATAAGAACCTCTTTAAAAAAGTTAATTTAAATATCTCTAGTTTAATATAATATAATAAGTAGTATACTATCTATTTTTAAATTATTACTTATTAGATTTTTAAAATCTAAGAAATACTTATAATTAAAGAATAACTTTAAATATTTAGTTAATACTTTTTAACTAATTAAATTACAACCTAGTATTAGAATATTATTAAAAGGAAAATTCTAAATTTAGAAATTAATAATTTAACTAAATGTAGGGAGACTTTTTTAGCTTTATTTTATACTAAAGAAACCTTAATAAAAAGCTATAGTAAAATACTATTTATATTAGCTATTCTTATGAGAAGGTTAGATAGTATATCCTAGTTTAAACTAAAGTATTTATATAATTTCCAAAACTATTTATACTTTCTAGAGGATTATAAATATATTAAGTATACTATAATAAAATTATATATTAGATTTCCTAATATTTAGATAATAATTATTACTTGAAATAGTATTATAAATAAGAAAATTATATATTAGATTTCCTAATATTTAGATAATAATTATTACTTGAAATAGTATTATAAATAAGGTAAATAATTTAGAACTATATATTTTTTATTAGAAACTAGTTAAAAAAAGATAATTAAACTCTAAAAGATATACTACTAAAATTAAAAAGGTATTTTTAGATATTCTAAAAATTAAAATAATTCTTTTAAATAGTAAATCTAGTAGTAGTAATAACTATCTTTCTAACTTAATATATATTAGTATTAACCCCTCTCGTCTTAAAAAGTTAACTATAGTTCTTTTTAAAATCTTCTTAACTATTTAAAAACCTTACTTATTTTTAGTAAGTATAGTATTTAATAGCTATAAAGTAGTCTATATTACTAATTTAATAAACTTTTTTAAGAAAAGATCTTTTAAATTAAGTAAAAGAATAGATATTATTCAATATAGCTTAGCTGATTTCTCTATAGTTAAATAAAGTAAACAAGTAATTAGGAATATTTTTAATAGTTTAAAAAAGAAGAATATATTAGACTTAATATTAGATAATATTATCTANTTAGGAATATTTTTAATAGTTTAAAAAAGAAGAATATATTAGACTTAATATTAGATAATATTATCTATATCAAAAACTTCTATATTAATATTTTTTTAGAAGCTCTACTTTTTAATAAAATTAAAATCTAATATATAAGCTTTAATTATACCTTTAGATTTAATCTAATTAATTAATCTATTATTATAAAATAGTTATTTAGAAAGTATAGCTTTATATTTTTAAATATAAACTAGTTTTGAACTATCTTATAATCTATTCAAATAGTTTAAATATTATTTCAATATATCTAAATATACTATTTTCTTAATTTTACTTTACAATAGTTCTTTTAGATATAAAATCTAATAATACTTATATCTAGTACTTTTAAATAAGATATTTTAAAAAGAATACTCTTAAGTATCTAGTTTTAAACATTTAGGGGGTAAAGATTATAAGACTAAAATAACTAGATTATTCTGATTATATAGAAACTTATTCTTAATAAGTAATCTCTAGATAAACTTTAGAATTATAATTAGTTCGCTTATTCTACTATATTACCTAAAACCTATTCAACTTTCCTAAAACTTATATAAATAACTCTTAAATACTTATTATTAGAAATAAATTTTCAAACCTACTTTTTATATTTATATTACTTAATAAAACTTATAGTTTAATCTCTAAAGTAATAATAATATTTAAAATATAAATTAAGAAGTAAAAAGGTTTTTTAATTTATAAGATTTAATAAGATATTAAAAAAATAGTTATAATAATTAATAGAGAAACTAGTTACTAAAAATAGGTAATACAATAAAGGATTAATCTTAAGTTATCTCCCTCTCATACTAAAAAGCTAGTTAGAGTAAGTAAATACGCTAGAAAAGAACTAATTACCTAAGGAATAAAAATACGAGAGGCTATTAAACTACTACTTAAACTATAGGTAAAATTAATTCAAATAGTAATTATACTATATAATATATCTCTAAATATTTAAAATAACTAGAAATTACTATACGAAGTTAAAAAAACTTAATATAAATAGTACTTTTATTAGTAAGTATTAGAATACGCTCTAAGCCCTTATTGAGACTTATAACCTTACTAAGGATAAATTTATATTTATAGATATTAAGTATACCTACTTAAGAAACACTATAAATAAAATATTTTAAAAACATTATTTAAAATTAAACTAAAAAGATA
>QAPG01000679.1:0-16123 GCA_004366825.1 Colletotrichum spinosum
ATATTAATAATATATTATTAGGAGCTAATAATTCTACTACTTTAGAATATACTTATAGTAGCTTTAAAAAAGATATAAAAACCTAAGATTTAGGAGAGCTTAATACTTTTTTAAATAATAATTTAATTATTAACTATAAGAACAAAAGTATTAAAATAAATTAGTTTAAATATACTAATAAAATTCTTACTAAGTGTAATAAAAAAGATATTTATAGTTTTAATATACTAATAGATAATAAAGCTAAATTCTTTATTAATAAGAATAATACTTTAAAAGAAGAGATATTAAAATATTAAAAAGAAGTAGGAGGTTTATTATATTTAGCTTTAAAAACCAGGTTAGATATTACTCTAGCTATTACTATTTGCTCTTAATTTTCTTTAAATCTTTCTAAACCATATTTTATTATCCTTAATAGAATATAGGGTTATTTAAAAAAGAACACTAATTATAAATTAATTTATAATTATAATAAAATTAATCCTTTTAATTTATTTCAATTTATAGATTTAAATTGAATAAGACATATTAATAATAGAAAATCTACTTTAGTTTATATACTTTGTTTAGATTTTTATAATATTATAAGTTATAGCTTAATTAAATTAAAAATAGTAGTTTTATCTACTTATAAAGCTGAATATATAGCGCTAGTAGATACTACTAAAGAAACTATTTACTTATATAATAATTATAATCTTATTAATAAAACTTTAGGATTTAAAGCTATTAATAAACTAACTATCTTTATAGATAATCAATTAGTTAAAAGGCTTATTAAAAATATTGAATTCTATAAAGAAACTAAGTATATTAATATTTATTATTATTATATTTAAAATCTTATTTGTAATAATTGGATTAATTTCTATTATATTAATATAAATAATAATATTGCTGATTTTTTGATGAAGCTTGGAGGCTGAGTATTTATTATTATTATATTTAAAATCTTATTTGTAATAATTGGATTAATTTCTATTATATTAATATAAATAATAATATTGCTGATTTTTTGATGAAGCTTGGAGGCTGAGTTAAATTTAATAATATTATTAAGAGGGTTTTATAGAATAATTTCAATATTTAGTCCTCTTAGAAAAGAAATACTCTTAATAGTCTATTTTCTAAGGATTAATCTTTTCCTTCAAACTATTTAATTAGTTTTAGGTCTTTCTGATTTTTCCTTATTTATTTTAAAGTCTTTTCTTTCAAGCCTTTTCGGTTTTAGGTTTTTTAAGTTTTAATCTTTTTATCTTTTAAAAAGGTTTCTCTATTTTTCCTATATAGGTTTTAGAGTTTTTACTACTTTTTAAGCTATAAGAGATTTGTTTATCTTATATATCTTAAAGGGGGATGTTAGAATTCTAGCTATTTATTACTTATATTTATCTTAATAACCTATTTTAAATATTCAAAAGCTTAAGTATTCTTTTTATTCTTATAATCCTATATTTTCTATTTATTATAGAAAATTAATTATTAGAATTAAGGTTATACTATTTTAATTATTTATACTCTACATTAATTAAATTATAATATATTTATTATAGAAAATTAATTATTAGAATTAAGGTTATACTATTTTAATTATTTATACTCTACATTAATTAAATTATAATATTAGAATATATAGTAAATAGATTACTTAATAGCCTAAGTATAATAGAACTAAGAGTTCTATATAATATAAGGTTAATCTTTCTGAAAATAAACTCTATTTAGATATAAATACTGCGAAGTTCCCTACTTCCTATAGAACTAGAACTTCTTATTATTATTACTATTTATATTAATATTAGTACTATTTTCAGATATCATTCTAAATAACCTATTCTTTAATGATTGAGAGTTGTTGATTCCTCTTGACCTTTTACTAATTACCTATTACTAGTTCAATACTTCTTATTAATTATATTATCTTTATCTGATTGCCAATTAGACTAATTAGACATCCAGATTAGTATATAGACCTGAGCTTAAAAATAAAGTAATAATAATAATATTATCAATTTTTAATTATAATAAATACTATAATAATTAATACTATAGCAACTACTATAATAGTTAGCCCTATAGTAACTACTATAGTAACTAATATCATTAATACTACCTACTATATATAATACTTATAGTAATTATATTACTTCTAATAATGATAGTAGATATACTTCTATATAAAATAGTAAAAATACTAATACCTAGTTTCTATATAAATAGATTTATAATAATAATAATAATACTAATAATAATGATAACAACCTAAAATCTACTTTTACCAATAGAACATATAATTCTAAAAACTCTAATAATAATATCTCTAATATTCCTAAAAGTAATATCAACAGAGTAAGTACTAGCAACTATAATATACCTCATAATTATAATAATAATAATAATACTCCTAATACTCCTCACGATTATATTAGTAGCAATATAGTACGTACTAGTAATAGTAATTAGTATTTAGAATATAATTAGAATATAACAATTCAAACTAAATAGAAAGTAGGACTATAAGAGTATAACTTCTTTTTTTAAGTAGAAGTAATTACTATAGAATAGGTTCTAGATATTATATAATTATATATAGACATATAATCAGCCGTTCTATTACTATAAAAAACCTATAAATAATACTTATATATAGAAGCCTTCTTTCCTCACATATCTATATTCATTAAATAAAACTACTTTTAACTAGTTACAATTTAAAAACAACTTACCCAGCCTAAAAGAGTAGTACTAAATACCTATTACTACTTATTTCATAACAAATATCTAAAAGTTAAATAGTATTCTTAATAAAATAGGTCAAATTATAATTATTAATAAGATTAAAACAATTATACAAAATTGTTATTAATACTAAATAAATAATTGAATATTATATAGATATAGATTTAACCTTAAGCATAACTATGAATTCAATATAGAAATCATTATTAATGTTATATATTTCAATAATAATAGGTTTGTACTATATATAATTAATATATTAACAATATTTATAACTATAAACTTTACCCGCTTAATATAGTAGTTTAATATCTAGCTGGCTTTTACTATTTTATAGTAAGAAGAGTAAGTTTGAATCCTATAGCAGGCAACTATAACTAATAAGTATATACTTTCTAATTATATAAACTAAGTATAATAACTACGACTAACTATTAGCTACTACTTTTAGCTATTAATAGCTAGTAACTATTTACAACTAGTAATAAGTATTACTTACTAGTTAGTATTAGTATTATATAACTATAGTTTTTTAAAGAAGTAATTATAATAGATAGGCTTATGCTTTCCCTATTTATTAGTTATCGTATTAACTTACTATATTATTACTACTTAAGGTCTCTTCTATTTAAATAGTTCCTTAGCTTTAGTATTATCTATAGGGTTTATAAAGTAAGAGCCGACTACTAAGTATAGCTTCTTTTAAAAGGTCCAGAGAGGTATATAACTTTAAATAGATTAAAGACTTTTAATATGATAACTATGACTATAAACCTTATAAGACATATCTCTATAAGAAGTATATAATATATACTAAAAGTATACTAAATTAATACATATTAAAGTCGTTTAAATAAGATTATTATTAGTATAAATATAACTCTACTTTTAATAGCTTTAAAAAAAGATTAATAATATGAATAAGAAAATAAAGATTATATGAATTAAAACTTATAATAATATTAATAAGGTTAAATAATATTCTAGTATCCTATAGAAAACTTATAAGATTATATATAATAGAATACTAGATATATTAAGAGAAAAGGTATTCTAAAGTATAGTCAAAATAATTAATAATACTAATAGTCTTAATAGCTTTATACTAATCCTGCTTATCTTTAGAATATACGTATATTTTAATATATTATTACTACTTTTTCTAGATATTATAAGATATATAATAATTATCTATAACATAATAAAAAGAATATATAAGATCTCTATGTAGTATTAAATTTCAAATATTCTAAATATATATAATAACTCTCTTATAATATCTATCTACTAACTTTTATTATAATAAAATATATATATCTACTAAGAATACTAAAACTAAACTAAACTTTTTAAATTAATTTTAATTAATAGTAAGAAATATATAATAGAAATAGAAAATAAGTCTAATACTTTCTAAATAACAATAATTCAACTATATTGCTAACTTTAAATTAAAAATAATAATAATAAGAATTCTTATAATAATAGGATTAGAAGAAAGATTCTACTTTAAGAAATAACTATAATAATAGTACCTAAAGAAGGTTTAAAATAATGAGGATAACTATATAAGAATAATATTATTATTATAAAGGCTTACTTTTCTAAAACTATAGATTGTAATATCTAGATTATAATAAACGAAGTAGAAGTATTAATTAATATTATTAATATCTAGTAATATAATCTTATTGAAATACCGAATAAACCTTTCAGAAAGTTATATATTGAAAAATAAAGAATCCTTTTAATAAGGAAATTCTATATCTTAAATACTTTAATATCTAGAAATATAAATAAATAAAAATCTTTAACTTTAAGTTTATTAATAAAGTTAAAAATACTAATAACATACTATATAAAACGTTATAACTAATTATTCAGAATTGTAATAATTAGAAGAAAACTAACATCTTTATATGTTTATTCATAATATAATATATTAACTATAACTTAATATTAATACTATTAATAATACTATATTTTAATATTTCTATAGAAGTCTATTTCTACAATATTACTTTAATATATATATAAATATAAACACTATTAAACTATTTAATCCTAGTAAAACTACTTACTAACTTATAATAAATCTATTTAGAAAGTATTATTATTGTTATTATTATCTCACTATTATATAATTTCATAAAGTTAGATATATATTAATATATAGTATATTCTAATCATTATAGAAATAGACTAAAAATAAAAATCTTATTATATACCTTATACTTTATAATCTCTAGAATAAATAACTTATATTTCAATATTATAAATTTATAGATTGACAATACTTTTAACTTCTACATATTGAAATCTAATAGTAAAGAAGAAGAAAAACCATAACAAATAAGAATTATAATAAAACTGAAATTAATACTTATAAATTATAGATTTCTTACTTTTAACAGAGATACAATACTTCTTTAAGATAATAATAATACAATCCTTATTTAAAAAACCTAAAATAAGAAAGTTAAACTAATTAATTATACTTCTAATAAAATAAAGTTAATATATATTGAATAATAAAGGTAAGAAGTATATATAATTTCTATATACTAATTAGGAGTATACTTTAATCTTTCTATTATAATTTATTATTCAGATTTCATAAAAGAAGGTATTAAGAGATTTAATAACTTTTTGATATAATAAGTAAATAATTTGAAATAAGATTTAATATATATACTTATTAATATTAAAAAGACAAAGCTTTATATTTTTATTAATAGATTTTCAATTAATAATAAAAATATAACATTGTAACTAAACTCTATTATTATCGTAAAGATAGAAGGAAATAATAAGAATAAAAATACTTTTAAACTTAAAAGTAATATTATTTACTTTTCTTCTATTAAATTCAAAAGAACTATTTAAATTATATCAACCTCTAAAGTCTATAACATAAATATAGGAGTTAATATAAAATATAGAATCTCTATTACTTTTAGATAAATAATTAAATACCTAATAATATTAATAATACTGATAGTAATTTATACTAACTCTTATTTCCTCTATAAATATCTTATTAAATTAGATATTACTAAAGAGAAATACCTTATAATTAATATTATAATATTTTAATAATTATATAAATACCCGCTTGATATAGTAGTTTAACATCTAGCTAGCTTTTACTGTTTTATAATAAGAGTAGTAGGTTTAAATCCTACAGCAGGTAAGTATAACTAGTAGTTATAAACCTTCTAGTTATATAAATTAAGTATAATAACTATTACTAACTATTAATACTTACTATTAGCTATTTATAGCTAGCGACTATTAATAGCTAGTAATAAATACTACTAGCTAGCTAATATTAGTATTATATAATAATTTATTATAAGCCTTTGAAGAAATAATTATAATAGATATAAGCCTATATTTTCTCTTTATAATATACCTCTCCTATCTATTAGTAATTATATTAACTAACTATATTTACTACTTAAGGTTTCTTCTATTTAAATAGTTCCTCGGTATTAGTAGTATTTATAAGGTTTATAAAGTAAGAGCTAACTACTAAATATAGCTTCCTTTAAAGAGTTCTCAAGAGGCATATGACTTTAAATAGATCAAAGACCTTTAATACAACCATAATAATTATATAAATAAGAAGAAATCCTTAAGATCTATAAGATTAATAGCAACGATAACCTTATAAATAATATAATAAAGAAATCTAATAACTAAAATTCTAAGGGATTTATAATAGTAAATAAAGTAATAATATAAATAGAAAGATAGATAATAAGAATTATTAATAGTAATAAGAAGAAGAGATAGAAGTAAAAAGGGATATATAAAATAATAAGGGGAAAGTAATAGAAAGAAAATAGACTATAATAAGAACCTAAAATATCTAATATAAGATTAAATTAGAAGTATGTCTTTATAGAAAAATACTTTTTATAATATGTTTATAATTTATAGTATAATTAAAAAGATTTATATAACTAGAGGTAATCTTATGCTAATTCTATATTTTTTACTACTTTTATATTTTATACTACTGTTATACTTTATATTAACTTTAATAGTTTATACACGTTAACTATAAAAGAGAGTCTTATTAGTATCAAGTTAAATATAGTATTGAAATAGCTAAAGCTATAATAATAAGTAACTAAGTAGTCAACTTATTTATTTCAATTAATAAGAATAGAAAGATTATTATATAGATTTATACCTATAATATAATATATATATATATATATATATTATAACCTAGATATAGATATTATAAATAGAGATAACTAGTTATATATCATTTATACAATCAATCGATTACAACGTTTACTAATTATAAATCAATAGTATCCAATAGTAGATTGAACTACTTAGGATAAATTGATTCTTGAAGTACAAATTAAAATATCTAAATTTATCCTACAATATTAGAAGTTCTTTAAAGATTCTTCTAATAATAAGGCGTTAGTATGTATATTAATAGAATTAGTTATATATAGTATTAATTCTTAGGGTTTCTTCTGTATACCTTTAGTATGTCTTTAGTAATACTCTATATGTAGAAAATACATATAGATAATATTATTTTAATTTATTATAATATAAGCTTCTAAAAAGAACCTTCTTGAGGTACTTTCAATATACTTTTAATAACATTCTATGTATATAATATTTATATTAATCTCTCTAGGTTAGTTAGAATAATAACTTTTAAGGTTAGGTTACTCGTCTAATATAACTTTTAGTAATATTTTTCAAGTAGTATAATTCTCTTTCTTAGAGCCTTTTATAGGTTGCTTTTTAATATACTTTTAGTAATATCTTTAAAGTAGTAAAACTTTATAAGGTAACCCTTCTAATTATACTTTATGTAGTACTTTTATAATAGTAAGTCGCTGTAGTATAGTTTAACTTACTGTATATTTTATATAAAAACTAACTCTTAAGATATAGCTACTTTAGAATACCCTTAAGAATATCCTTACTATAATAATTAAGTATTAAGCTTTCAGTAGTATTAGGACTAATAGTTCTTTTAATATTAGATATTCTTTCTTTAATACTACTTAAGGTTTCTATCTAAAGCTATAATACTTCCTATAAATATTTAACTACTAGGCTTATAGTTCTAAATATCTATTTATTAAACTTCTAATACTATAAATGGTATTATAATCTAACCTTAATGTAATAGAAGAAGGTAAAAGTATAGAACTGTAAAGTTTCTATAGAAGTATTTAAAGCTTTAAAAATTGCTAACTATTTAATATAGAACTTCAATAGGTATATATAGTTTTTATACTAAAGTATATAAAGTATATTATATAAAAGCCCTTATAGAATAAGGTTAGTTAATAATAAGTTAGTAAATATTATAAAGTTAATTCATATAAGGTTTAACAATAGTGTATAATAATTGGTATACTACTAAATTCATAAACTATGAGATAACCTTATTGTAGCTTATTTAATCTTATATATAGTAAAGGTTTCTAGCTATCGGATATAGCTATTTTCCATTACTATTAATTAATAATTAATTATATATAATAATATCTCTATAAAATAAATTATTAGACCGATTAAAAGGTTTTAAGTAGTTTTTATAGTTAGAAATAGATATTAACCTTATAACATTACTTTTAAGAAGTAATAATATTAGAAGCTAGCCACAAGAAATACTTCAGTAGTACTTTAATAGTATTATAATAAACTTAAAGAATTTACACTTAAAATAAAAACTCTTTACTAAACTATAGAAATAGTAGTTATATAAAACTTTAATAGTTATATTTTATATAAGCCTTAAGGCTTAGATTTATAATATACTTCTTATTACCCTTCTACCTTATTACTATAATAATAATTAGTATTAATAATTTTAATAACCTATTAGCAACCTCTAGTTACTTAAATTAACTTGACTAATTAGAAAGATCTATTTCAAATACCCCCTTAAGTACTATTTATTAAACTAGTAATAGGTAACTAGTAAAAAGTTAAGGGGAATTGACAACTCTTAATTATTGAAGAATAGACTATTCAGAATAATATCTGAAAATAGTACTAATATTAATATAAATAGTAATAATAATAAGAAGTTCTAATTCTATAGGAAGTGGGGAACTTCGAAGTATTAATATTTAAATAGAGTTTATTTTCAGAAAGGTTAACTTTATATTATATAGAACTCTTAGTGTTATTATACTTAGGCTACTAAGTAGTCTATTTACTAAATATTTTAATATTATAGTTTGATTAATCTAGAGTATAAATAAATAAGGTAGTATAATCTTAACTCGAATCATTGATTTTCTATAATAAATAGAATAGATAGAATTATAAGAGTAATAATGAATACTTAAGCATTTATCTATTTAAAATAGGTTATTAGGATGAATATAAGTAATAACTAGATAGTTAGAATTTGAATATTCCCCCTGAAAGTATATAAGATAAATAAATCTTTTATAGCTTAAAAAGTAGTAAAAAGCTCTAGAAGCTATATAGGAAAAATAGAGAAATTTCAAAAGATTAAAGTTTAAAAAACTTAAAACCTAAAAGGTTTAAAAGAAAAGACTTAAGAATAAATAAGGAAAAATCAGAAAAACCTAAAACTACTAAATAGTTTGAAGGAAAAGATTAATCTTTAGAAGATAGACTATTAAGACTATTCTTTTGATAAGAGGGTTGAATATTAAAATAATTCTATACAATCTTCTTAATAATATTATTAAATTTAATTCACCTTAGAGGCTTTATTAAAAGATGAGTAATATTATTATTTTTATTAATATAATAGATTTTAATCTAATTGTTATAAATAAGATTCCTAATATAATATAGATGAATATTAATATGCTTAGCTTTTTTATAGAATTTGGTATTTTTAATAAGTCTTTTAGCTAATTAATTATCTATAAAGATAATTAGCTTACTCATAGTTTTGAATCCTAAAGCTTTATTAATAAAACTATAGTTATTATATAAATACATAGCTTCTTTACTAGTATCTACTAGAGCTATATATTTAGTTTTATAAGTAGATAAAGCTACTATTTTCTCTATAGTTAAACCATAATTTATAATATTATAAAAACCCAGGCAAAATATATAAGCTGAAGTAGATGTTCTATTATTAATATCTCTAGCTTAATTTGAATCTATAAATCTAAATAAATTAAAAGGATTAATATTATTATAATTATAAATTTATTTGTAATTAGGGTTCTTTTTAAAGTAACCTTATATCTTATTAAAAGTAATAAAATATTTTTCAGAAGGAGTTAAAGAAAATCGAGAGTGGGTAGTAATAGTTAGAGTAATATCTGGTTTAGTTTTTAAAGCTAAATAAAATAAAACCCCTATTTCTTTTTAATATTCTAATATTTCTTCTCTTATAATATTATCCTTATTAATAAAGAATTTAGCTTTATTATCTATAAGTATATTCAAACTATAGATATCTTTTTTATTAAACTTAGTAAGTATTCTATTAGTATATTTAAACTGATTGATTCTAATACTTTTGTTCTTATAGGTAATAATTAAATTATTACTTAGAAAGGTATTAGGCTTTTTTAAATCTTGGAGTTTTATATTCTTTTTAGGATTACTATAAATATATTCTGAAGTAGTAGAATTATTAGTTCCTAATAGTATACTATTAATATGATATACTAAAATAGCTAAATATTTATTTTTATTGGGAGTAATATTAAGTATAAATATTCCTTTATTATAAGGAGATACTTTGAGACTAATCTTATATAATAGAGATTTAAAGTATAAATACTATAATCTCAAGTGTTTATTTTAATCTATATAAAGCTTTATTTAATAAATAAATAGAAAGCTAATTCTTATAGTTAGTATTATAAATTAAACTTTTATAATTTCTATTCTAGACATAATTTATAAGTAACTTAATATATATTTTTTATCTATTTTTATATAAATAAAATAAGTAACCTATCTAGTTTTATATATAGGATTACTAGGATCCTAATTATTAAATTTTATTCTATAAATTTATCTATTTTTATATAAATAAATATAGTAATAATATTATATTAAACTAAAATCTAGTTATAATAAATAAATATAATTAATATATATCTATAACCTTGAAGCTTATAAGTAGTATTAAAGTTTTCTAAATAATTAATATTACAATACTAGTTAAAGCCTTAAGTAACCTATCTAGTTTTATATATAAGATTACTAAAATCTTAATTATTAGGTTTTATTTTATAAATCTATCTACTCTTTAATATATTAATATTGATCTTTTTAATAAGGTTATATTAAAAGTCTTTGATCTATTTAAAGTTATATACTTCTCGGGAACTTTTTAAAGAAAGCTACACCCAGTAGTTAGCTCTTACCTTATAAACCCTATAGATACTATTAGTACTAAGGAACTATTTTTAAATAGAAGAAACCTTAAGTAGCAAACACAGTTAGTTAATACGATTACTAATAAATATAAGAAATACATTACAAAAGAAAAGTATAGGCTTATATCTATCGTAATTACTTCTTTAAAAGATTATGATAAGTTGTTATATAATACTAATACTAACTAGCTAGTAGTATCTATTGCTAGCTATTAATAGTTACTAGCTATAAATAGCTAATAGTAGGTACTAATAGCTAGTAGTAATTACTATATTTAGTTTATATAACTAAAAAGTCTATAACTACTAGTTGTACTTACTTATTATAGGATTCGAACTTACTACTCTTACTATAAAATAGTAAAAGCCAGCTAGACGTTAAACTACTACATCAAGTAGGTAATCTTTTTAATAAAAGAAATATTAAGTAGAAATATAATAGTTTAAATTGCTATAGACTCTATAGAGTTAACTTTTTTATTTATAATTTGTATTTAGTTATTATTTAAAAGGAAACTTATAGCGTTTAGAAAAGTAGTTAGTCTGTCTAGAGTATTAATTAATAATATTTATATAGTAGTATAAAGATTACTATATTTATTCATAAATAAACTATTATTATAATTATCTTAATTATAATTAGTATAAAAAACTAAAGAAAGATAATTCTTAAATATAAAGAATCTATTCTCTTTATATAAATACTATTTATAGTTTCTTTTAACTTCTAGACTTAAAAACATTTTTATAAATATAGTAGACTTTTTATTAAAATCCTTAAGATTTATAATTCTATTAAGACGGATTATAAATAAATTACTTAGTTCTTTATTAAGAGAAAGATCTAAGTTACTATTATTATTATTAATTTTATTAAGAAAAAGAAAATAAGTAGTATTTCTAGTAGAATTATAAATTCTACTAGGTTTAATGATAACTAGATTCTCAAGCGAATTATTAGAATTAAATTAGCTAGACTTATTCTGTTTATTAAATTAATTAGACCTAGTAATAATAGTATTATTAAACATAAATAGTTGTTTTTTTTATTCAGAATTTGTAATAAATAAATAATATGGTATATAGTCTGACTATAGGTTATTGAAAGGTATAATTTATTCAAACTAGAGTAAAGTATTTAAATATAAATAAATAAAGCATTTAGACTTAATATACATTAGTATAACTATATAGTAGTTTTAGTATTATATTTAGTCTTATATATTCCTCTAGTAGTAGAACTACTAGAGATACTTTTAAATCCTAAGTAATATACTATTATAAATAAAATAGGGTAAATAGTATTTAAAATAATCTTTTAAGTATTTAAATAAAAGAAATTATTTATTATAATAAACTTATTATAATTCGTTATATATTTAATTATTTTTCAGGTCTTAGTAGTAGTACTGAGCTGGCTCTTTTTAAAATTAATAATTATCTCTTATTTTAATATAGTAAAATAATCCCCTTATTACTTTTTATTACTATTCTTTTTCTTTTTACCTATATTAATATTTCTAATAGTTACCTTCTTATATGTATAAGTAGTATATTTCTTGATATAAATCTTATATATTACGTTTTAAATAAACTAATATCCATTAGTTATTACTAATATTATAACTATAGGATAAACGTATTAAAATTAAAAAAGAAACTACTAAAGTTGAAGTTTTATATAATATTATAGCTGATTTATTATTACGTCTTAATCTAATTTTCTATTAAATAAACTTATTCTAGTTTTTACGTAGTTTATTAATAAATGTAAGGGGATATCTTTTAATCTTGATTTAGAAAGTAGTAGAAAATTAGACTTTAAAGTTATATTAGCTATCTTTTATCTTTATTTAAATCCTAAAAATAAGAACCTTAAGATTTAAAATATTTCTTTTTTACTCTTTTTAAGAAGCTTATTTTATTCAGTATCTTTTAACTTCATTTATTTCTTATAATAGTATTAATAATTACTATTTTCCCTTTATCCTCCTTACTATTAATATCTTTATTAATTTCTATATTTTTATTTATAACTAGTTTATTATTAAGATTTAAATATAGGTTATTAATATTAATAGTTTTTATCTATTTCGTTTTAATTTAAATAATAAGTATTAGTGTGAAGTTAAAGTTTTATATTTTAAGGTTTTCATTTATTTCTATTTTACTAAATTCTTTAATTTATAAGAATATTTATTATTATTTCTACTACCTAAAGTTTTCAACATACTAAAGTTAAGTAGTTTTATTAAGAAGTTAGCTACTATCTTAAAGAAATCTACTATTCCTAGTAGTTTGAAATATCTCTATAGTTATCTTAGAAAAATTCTTATTCTTAAGTTATTTTCTAAAAGTAAAAAAGACAATTTAGTTAATAACTCTATAGCTAAAGATTAGGAAGAAGAACTTAAATCTATTATAAGTCAAAAGGAAGATAATAAGTATAATATTAATAAACTTCTTAAGAAGTATATTAAGATAACTCTAAAGTTTATAGAAAAGTCTATTTAAATTAGAAATTAAGAAACTTCATTTAAAATAAATAACTTTAAGAACTAACTTGAAGATACTAAGTATTAAGTAGCTAAATTGAATAAGAAGTTTATTATAAAGAAGACTTTTATAAAATCTATTCTATTTAAAAAGAGTAATTTAGATAAAACTATTAAGAACTATAAAGATTATTTCTTTAGATAAAGATAATTAGTAATACTTAGTTTATTTAAATTATTCCCTATACTATTTACTATATAAGTTTTCTTCTTTCTTATAGAAGATATTTGTATATTATTAGTATTAGAAGTAAAGATTCACTTTCTATTTACTATTATTAGTATAAGTTTGAGTTGAAAAGATATTATATTCTAATTTCTAGTAAAACTTATAAAATATTTAAAAAGTATTTTAATACTAATCAGATTTTAGATAATAATATAATAAGTAATTTGGTTTGAAATTAAGCTGTTTAATTTTAAATCTAACTTTTTATAGTACAAAAATAAGAAAGTTAGTAATATAAAGAAGTTATTTGAAATTACTTTTATTTTTAATAACAGAAAGAATTTAAATTAACCTTTTTTAAGGATAGAAGTATTTCTCATTATACTACTAGAATCCTAATTATTATATAACTTACTATTATTTAACTATCTTAAGTATTACTATTTGTCTAATTTCTTACTATTAGTCCTATTTTTAGTATTTTAGTTATTTTAATTAAGTCTCCTATTAATTAAAGCTTTATATTTTAAGTAGTTCTTAGTAGTTTTAGAAGTTAAAGTTTTAGTTTTAGTATTTTAATAACTAGTTTAATAGGTTCTTCTTATCTTTCAGATAGGTTTTAATATTAGGTCTTTTTTTAGAAGATATAATTAATTTTCTATACTTCCTTAAGTCAGTTTTCACATGCTAATTACTACTCTTCGCCTACTTATTTAGAATTCTAAATCTAAATAGTCTATTTTAAATTAGATATAAATCTAAATAGAGAGTTTTATTTTTTATAATTAATTTAAAGAATTCTAGTATATTTAGACTTTCTATATAAATATAACGGTAGTTATATTAAAGGTCTCTGATCTATTTAAAATTATATACCTCTCGGGGTCCTTTTAAAAATAGTTATACCTTATAGTTAGCGCTTACTTTATATATTCTATAGATAATACTAGTTCTAAAGAACTATTTAAATAGAAGAAACTTCGAGTAGTAATAATATAATTAATTAATATAATTACTGATAAATATAGAAGGTATATTATAAAGGGAAAGTATAAGTTTATATCTATTATAATTATTTCTTTAAAGGATTATAATAAGTTATTATATAATACCTACTACTAGCTAGTATTACTTATCGCTAGCTTATAATAGTTACTAGCTATTAACAGCTATTAGAAAGAGCTAATAGCTAGTAGTAGTTACTATACTTAATTTATATAACTAGAAGGTTTATAACTACTAGTTATACTTACCTACTATAGGATTCAAACCTACTACTACTTTAACTATAAAATAGTAAAAGCCAGCTAGATATTAAACCACTACGTCAAGCGGGTTTANCTAGAAGGTTTATAACTACTAGTTATACTTACCTACTATAGGATTCAAACCTACTACTACTTTAACTATAAAATAGTAAAAGCCAGCTAGATATTAAACCACTACGTCAAGCGGGTTTATATAAATATAACTAAGATTTATTATTAAATAATTAAGCCCTAGGAACTTAAATCACTTATATATATTATTTAAATAATTAGAAATAGCTTTAAGAAGCTTATTAATTTATTTTAATTAGTTTTAAGGGTATTATTTACAGATCTATAAAATTAAGAAGTATTCTAAATTATTCAAACTTTACTTAAGTTAAATTCTTTATAAATCTATCTACTAATATTAGGTCTATATGTATATAAATAATTTTAAACTTATTATTTAAGTTTCTTTAGTATATTCATATTTATTAAGTATTTATATATTATAAACTAATAGATAGATACTTATTATTTAAAATTATTAGTTTAATAGTTTAATAGTTATTATAATAAATTCTCTAAATATCTCTAAAGTTAAACTTAATATCTTGAAATAGTCTTTTTAGTATTATAGCTTCTTTTAAAATATATTTAAAATTAAAAAGTTTTATTTTAATTATTAGTATTATAATAGTATTCTATTCAATAGCTTTCTATAAGATTAATCTTCTAAATAAAGAAATAATATAATTATGACTTAATTTTTAAGTTTCTTTATAATTTATAAAAGATGTATTTCTAGTAATTAGGAGTATTTAAAATATCTTATTAATACTTTTTAAATTTCTAAATTATAATATTAAGAATCTAATCTTATAGAAATATTAACTTACATAATTATTTATATTTTAATATATTTAAAAAGAATTTATAAGATATTTTAAAAGTTAAGAGTATATAAATAAAATATCTAGTTATATTACAATTAAAATATTAAGAATTAAACTAATGTTTATTTAA
>QAPG01000680.1:3960-16032 GCA_004366825.1 Colletotrichum spinosum
CCCCCGGGGTTGCGCCCGGTAGACCTTGAAGCGTGAAAATCCGGTGGTCCTGGACTGCGCAGCAAAGTTCCCAGCGGCCCCGTATGGTATTCACCAATCATCCGGCTAACCAGATTGTAGCCCCCATGACGCACCTTGGTTTTTGACAAAAAGGTATCCACCAGCGGGAGTTTCTTTTCCATAACATGATGCTTGTTTCCGGACTTCAAGGTACCGCTGTTGTGTACGGTGTAACACTGGTGCCTGGCAACAACCAAAGTTCGCAATTCAAAATCGGCCTAACACCATATTGACATCTTTACCGTAACCGTACCAAAACCGTTTCTACTGGCGAATTTGTTCTTCACTATGTCTAGGCTATATCGGTCTGCATGAGAAAAAACTTCAACAACCTGTGCCTAATCTGCTCGGTGAAGAAACTCTACGACGGCTGGCGTTCAGTCAACGTTTGTAAATAGGCAGAAGTAGTAGTGCAGTAGGATCATACCTCTACGAAAAGCCTCGGGGTTCTCTGAAATCAGCCAGTGACCAGCATCTACATCAGCAAGCCGGAATTTAGGGAAGAACTGTCCTATAATGGGCAGGACGTCATCCGGTATATATTTGCTCTTAGTTCCGCGGACGAACAGCGCTGGCTTGTTAAACCGAAATTCGAGCGGATTCTTGAGAGGAAAGTCGCCCATGTGATTCAGTGACCGACCAAGGATGTCGAGCGGCACGCGAAACTTCTGCTTTGATTGTCCTGGTTCAGACCTGTGTAGATTTCCGAGCAGGAATTGACGGATCGGGAGCGACTGGGGGTGTAAGTTATGTCAATAATGGGGCGTCTGGCGTCAGGGGTGTCATTATTCGTACGGTTTCAAAATCCTTCAGAATTTCGTCTGCTTCGGCCTGCTTTGTGACGTTGGCGGCCTCGATCTTCTTCATGCCTTGTATGTATTTGCCGAAGGCGCTTTCGAGGACTGCATCAACTGGCGCGTTGTCTACGGCAACGATGTTCTGGACTAGCTCCGGAGACGTCAATGCCAGGGTCATCGCTGCCTTGGCTCCCCTACGGTTGAACCTGTTAGCAAAGTTCAAGGCTTGCAGATCCGAACGTTAACTTACATCGAATGCCCAATGACTGTTGACTGACGAAGTCCATGCTGGGCGATGAAAGCTGCCACGTCAGCTGCCATGTGAGGGTAATCATGTGACTGATCATGAGGCGAATCGCCGTGGTTACGTAGATCCTGAGCAACGGGTTAGCATCAAGCATGACCGGTGTAGGACAAAGGGCACAACTAGTGCATAGACAGGTCTCCCAAGATCGCGAGCAAGCACCCTGCAAGCAATTAGCTACGTGCGTGACGCTATGTGGTAGTGTACTCACTTGCTAATGCTTCGATTGTTCTTTTTGGAGCCGAACAAACCATGGAGAAAGATAATAGGACGGGAAGTGATGCTGGGCGTACGCCTGCTGCTGCTGGGCTCATGCAAATCGTGAGACAGTGTCAAGCTCCGCATGGTAGATAGCATCCGAGCGGCGAAGTGCCGTCTGAAGCCACATTTGCATAACGATAGCATGTTAGAACCGATTGAAGCCAATTCAAATATGGCGATGCCTCCAGCGTCGTTAAGTTGGTGTCTTTAGTCACTTGCTTGACGGGATAGGTAGCTATACGTATTAGAAGTTAAACTACTATCTAGTAGGATATTTATAGCTATTAGAGCTAAAAGATAAGTAGGAAAGTCTAAAGTTAATTTATCATGAAAAGTAATTCTAGACTTAGAAGAAATAGAATGGTAAAAGTTATTTTCTTAATAGAAAGACTTTTAGAATTAAGAAGTATCTTCTAATAGGTATTATAATATAGTAAAGCTGATAGTATTTAGTTACTTTTGCTCTATACTTAGTAAAGTATCTAAGCTCTTTAATTTATATAAAGATTTAACTATAAGTTTTATGTAATAATAGTATCTATATTAATACTAACTTATAACTATATAAAATAATAGTAAAATTCCTTATTGCTAAAAACTAATTATATATAATATTAATTAATATAACTACTTAGTTATTAGGAGCGTATACTAGGATCTAAGTAATAGATTTATATAGGGGGTAAATATAAGTATAGGGTTATTAATATATTTAAATCTAATTCTTCTAACTAAAATCCTAGTTATTATAATCTAAATACCCCTTTTTATATATAACTAAGTAGTAGCCTAGCTAGAGGCTACTAATATGCCTTAATATATTCCCCTCTCTTATAGATTATATTCTTATAGTCTTACGGCTTGAATGAAGTTATTCTTAGATTCCAAACTTCTTATTTCTTATAGTATATCTCCTAGCTTTCCTACTAGCTTTTTAGTATTTCTTATATATTTAAATTAGACTTTTAGTATTCTTATTAAACTTCTATTTTTATTTTAAAAGAGTAGTACTATTTATAAAGTCTCTCGAAAGCTTCTTATTATTAAAACCTTTTATATACTACTAGCCTTTTATTACTAAAACTTTTTATATCCTATTAATATACTACTAGCTTTTTGTAATATAACCTCTTAGGTATATAAGTTATTACTACTACTATTATTACTACTGCTTTATTATTCTTCTAGTAATTACCTTCTCGCTTAAAGCTATATTATAACTTTACAATAACTTCTTATTACTATTACTATTACTTCTATTAATATAGCTTCTTATTAATATAACTTCTTATATATTATTAACTTCTTATTATTATTACTTCTAGTATACTACTAGCCCCTAGTTATTATAATTTCTTATGTACTATTACTATTACTTCTATTAATATAGTTTTTTATTAATATAACTTCTTATATATTACTATTAATACTTCTACTATGGCCATACTGCTACCCTTTTAGTATTCTTCTTATAATTTGTATATTAATAATTATAAGACGTATAATCTTCTCTATACTATATTAATATATTTACTACTATACAGCTATTTTGATTATTATACTATAGATAATACGATATTTATCTATAGTAAATAACTTTGTAGCTTCTTAGTAGCTATTATCTCCTCCTTTAGGAAGTTATATCTTTATAGCTTTAAAGCTTTTATATTAAGTTTTTATAGTTTTAAAACCTATATAGTTATAAAGCCTATATAGTCTTAGAATTAATACTTTATTATTAAGCCTTAGTTCTACTATATCTTAAAACCCTATAGCTTAAGAGACTAAAACATATTCAGGTTATAATTAGGCCTAAAGTATTAGCTTCTAGCTAATATCTTAGTTTTTTATATTTTTATAGTAATATTCTTATAAGTAATAGAAAGCTCTTTCTACTACTACTAAGGTAAGTAAAGTTTCTTTATATTTCCTAGTATTACTAATTATTAGTAATATTTCTAGAAATACCTATTAATATTCCTATAGTAACTTTCTTATTATTATAACTTAATAAGTATATAATATTTATCCTAAGTATTATTCTTTATAATAGCTGCCTGTAGTAGCTATTTAAAGTAGCTACTTCTAAACTCTTAAAACTCTTAAACTTCGAAATTTTAAAACTTCTACTTACTAATATCTATATTACTATATAGGTATTAGTACTTCTCTAGTATTTCTTATAATAATTTTAGTATTAGTAAGTAGTTTATTATAACAACCTCTTTCATATTATATATTGAAATCTCTATCTATATATTTATATATATATATATATATTAATACCCTTCTAGATATTTCTTTAGGAGTAATTTTAATAATAATATATATTGAAATCTTATTATTTATTATATAAGTACTATTGTAATACTATACTAGAGCTTTCCTATTATACTTCTTATGATAACTTTAATACTATAACTTCTTATAGTAATCTTATTAAAATAACTATATATTGAAATCTCTATATCTATATATATATTAATACCCCTCCTATAGCTCCTATAGCTTCTATAGTTTTATATAGTAGTCTTATTAATACTATATATATCGAAATCTTATTATCTGCTACACTAGTGCTATACTAGTGTTTCTCTTATAATAATCTTATTAATACTATATATATCGAAATTTCTATATCTATATGTGTATTAGTGCACCTCCTATAGCTCCTATAGCTTCTATAGTTTTATATAGTAGTCTTATTAATACTATATATATCGAAATCTTATTATCTACTGCATTAGTACTATGCTAATATTTCTCTTATAATAACTTTGTTAATACTATATATATTGAAATCTCTATACTATTATATTAGTACTATATTAATATTCCTTTAGTATGCCTTTCTTATAGTAGCCTTACTATAGCCTTATATAGTAGCCTTATTGAAGTTATATATGTCGAAAGTGTCTCTTCTGCCGCACTAGTATCGCTATAGCTATATATCGAAATCTCTATATCTATAGGTATATTAATATCTTTCTAGTTATTTCTTTTTATATAGCCTCGCTATAGTATTATACTAAGGCTTTTCTTATATTAATCTTATTATTATAGTAATATAGGTATTATATATATTAGAACTATTATTTCTATTATATTAGTATTATACTAAAGCCTTTCTAGTATACTTTATATAACAGCTTTAAAATTATAGTTTCTTATAGTAGTCTTATTAATACTATATATATTAGAATCTTATTATCTGCTATATTATTACTTCTCTTATTATAATCTTATTAATATTATATATATCAATTTAAAACTACTATTATTATAATACTAATACCCCCTATATAACCTACTAGTTAGAACCCCTAAGGATAAGTAGAGATTTAAATATATTAAGAGTATATATTAGTATCTAAGTAATAGATTTATATAAGGGGTAAATATAAGTATAAGGTTATTAATATATTTGAATCTAACTCTTCTTACTAAGATCTTAGCTATTGTAGCCTAAATATCCCTCTTTATATATAACTAAGTAGTAGTCTAGCTGGGGGCTACTAGTATGTTTTAATATTAGTTATCAGTCTATTTTAACTTTATACTACTAAGTATGTTAATAATAAATATTATAATTATTCTGAAGTTAACTTTAGATATTAATTTAACTATATTTATATAATAAGAATTTAAATCTAATTCTAAGAAGCTTATAGATAGTTTTAGTTAATGTTTAGTTTAGATATAGCAGATTTACAATACGAATTCTATCAATTATAAACTTACTATTAATAATTAAAAGGCTTGAGATCTTATTAGAATATAGTTAGATATAAAGATTTGTTTAATTATAATTAAGTTTTATAGCAGTAGGAGTCTTTAAAGTACATGTAATCTGAACAATTTCGTTATATACTTAGACGCAATATATAAAAATCTATACAAAGCAGACTAAGTCTCTATATATCTTCTGAATAAATATATTAATAACTAAAGATATTTTACTAACTTCTCTTTCTATTGTAAGGAATTTCTTTCAGATTAATAATACCTCATATCTATATATTTATAGATTTATTACTAAGAAGCCACTTGATTTCTAAACTTATATTATTTATAATCAAGTATAGATACTAATATTCTTAATTCTAGGAAGTATATTAGTAGAATATAAGATATAATAAACTTATTAGAGAGTTATGTAATATTATATTTTTTATCTAATTAATACGCTATTAGAATAGACTACAGGTAAAATTTAAGAATCAATAGTAATAGTAATATAAGAACAATACGCGTTATTGGAGTTATATAAGTTATAAAGATTCTGTTATAAAGTACTTTATAATGATAATATATGTATAAGTATTATAATTATCAGACTTAAACATATATAGCTAGAAACTACCTAGAAAGGTATATCTTTAATATTATCAAAATAGCCTTAGCATAAACCTACTCTAACAATAAAGCTGAAATCTGAGACTTTAATAGTAAAATGGAAAAAGAAATATTCTAATATAAAGTAAAAGCTTAAAGTTTATAGAGAAAGGAAAGACTAACTAGAAGTATTTCAGAATAGAATATAAGATGACTAGATCTTCTAAATTATTTGAAATACAAATTAACAAAAGATGTATTATTTAAATACTTCTAAGTATAAAGTATAATGTTTATACTATAGCTGACTATTATTTAGTCTACTAATTCTATTTATTATATATTAATAGAATACCTAGGAAATTAGAAAGCTTTATAAAAAAGGCAGTATATATATAGTAATATATATATGAAGAGTTCTATAATATTTCATATAAAGCTTAATAATATTAGCTAGAAAGTCTATGTTCATATTATTAATAGTCTAGATACTAACATCCTTCTAAATAAGTTATAAATAGAATATAATGTAGTTATATATAATACTTGAAACTAATATATTTATCATAATAAAAGTAGGATGTATGTCTAAATATAAAAATAAGAAGAAAGCTTTCTTATTTAAGAAATAAAAATAGTAAGAATATTAATAGCTGTTTATTCTATAGTACTTTACTAAAGGGTCTTGAAGATATATAGATATACATAGTACAAGCATCTTATAATAGATGAAATTCTATGAGTTACTAATCGGTAATTATTAATAAAATATTTTGAATATAAAGAAAGAAAAACAATTTAATAATATAAATATCTTCTATATAAAAAGAGTTCAGAGATCTCTTTAAGGGAAGTAAAATATATTCTATATTATTTATCCATATACATATAAGTCATAAAATCTATTTAATAAAAAAGAACTAATTAGAAGTAACTTGTCTTCTGAAAGCTACTTTGTAATATATCATAAGAAACACTATTACTTTGTCGAAAAGTTTTAAGGCTTTAAAAAAAGATCCATATAGATAAATAAGCTATTTATCGATAGTTTATTCTTGCGTATTAAAAAGCCTAGAAGTAAGTTACATTCTTATTATTATTGTAGAATACTTTACATGATTATAAAGAAGAATCATTATTTCTTATTACTTATATTGAAACCTCTCTAGTAAAACGTCTTAGTTATATAGTATCTGAAGTTAGACACTATCGTAATAGTTTATAGAACTAGAAACTTGGAAAAATACTAGGAAAAAGCTGTCTCTTAAATATAGTATAACCCTTTGAATAGCTTCTATATCTATTTAGCCTTAAACAAGCTTTAGTACTATTCTCATACTATATTAGTACTAGTTTCTGTAAATCTTTAATATCTTTGTTATAAAATATCCATAAAATACTTTTATTCATAGTATAAAGTATACAAGAATTATAAAGCGAAAGTTAAATATATCTTATAAATTTAAGTATAGTTAGATTACATTTTAATTTACTGAATTACATCTTTTATATTAGAATAATAGAATATATTAGATTTATATTTCAAGATAAAAAAGAAATTATTTATAACTTCAAAAAGATACAGGTAATAAGTAAATAATCTACTAGAAGAAGAATAAGCATAAGAAGAAGTTTCTTAAAGTTTATCAATTATTGTTATATATCTATAAGCAATATATAGCTTTCTTAGACTTTTAAATATCTCAATAATATAACTTATTATACTCTATTAGAAAGAAGGAGAAGGAAGCATTTTCATTATTTCAGAAGACTATTTTACAACTATAGTAATTCGCTAATATTTTAATTTAAATCTTACCAATATTATCAAAATACACTGCTTGAAATTTATATTGAAAGGTATTATTTGAGACACATATAGGGAAGTATTACATATTAGTCATTTTTTGCTTACAGAAGTTATGTTTAAAATACAATAATTATTCAATTTATAGTCAAGAGCTGTTGATAGTAATATCTTGCCTAAATACTTAAATTATAAGGTTAAAAAGCTATAATGAATTCTAGACTTTAATAGCCTATGAGAACTCTAAATATTATATGAAAAAGGAGAGATTTAATAAATATTAGAATTACTAAGCTATATAGTTAGCTTGTTATTAACTTAGAATTAAGTAGTATAATTAATTAGTAGTTAGATTAGTTAGCTGCTATACTAGATATATTATTAAGATATGGATAGAATACTCCTACTAGTTAGATATATAAGAGAGAATAAAGTAGAATAATCTAATTAATATCTAGTTAAGCCTAATTATATTAAATACTTATACTAATTATATAATATTTATAGAAGTAAAATAGTTTTGAAATCATATTGTCAAATATATTTAACAGTTATATATAGCTCTAGAAATTGTAAACAACAGTTTATTTGACAATAAATAGTATTTAGAAATTTATTACATTATAACTGGAGAAAACTATAGATTTCTTTTAACTGTTAGAGTTTAAATTTAGAATATAGAATATATTCCGCCATATGTTAAAGTATTGCAAATAGACAGATTGTATATCGAAACTATCAAATATAATTTAGAGATACTACTATAATATCTTGTAAGTAATTATAATATAGAAAGTTTATTTTTCTTCTTTAGTAACTTATTCTAAGAAGAATAACATATCTAAGGTAGTATTATTTGAAGACTACTAATTCGATTTCTTAGAGAATATATAGTATTTCAAATAGAATTATATTATTTAAAATATTAATATAGTCTAAAGAAATATCGAAAGAAGGCTTTTGTAATTACTACTTATAATGAAGAAGATTAGTAGTAGTTTTAGGATGAATTTTATTATTGAACTATTAATTTAGTTACTTTTTCTTTATACTTAGAATAGTCTCTTAGCTCTTTATTCTATATGTAGGCTTCATTATAGACCTTTCCTAATAATAGTATTAATATCAAAACTAGCTTATAGCTAGTGAAATAGTAATAAAGTTACTTATTATTATAGATAATGATACTTCTATTTTTGATATTTAAATCTATAGTAGTAGACAACCTTATAGTAATATTTAGAGAAAGCTTGATTAAAGCTAAGGTTTAAGATATATAGGTAAAGGTTACTATTAAGATTAAAGAATTAAGAATATTCTTAAATCTCTTAATAATGGAATAAAACAAAATACTTATAAGAACCAGGTATTCTATAATTCATTTTTCTTCTATATCTTTTATCATAACACTAGAACTTCCTTACTATCCATATAAGTATTTATGATTAGTTAAATATATTATAAATATAATAGTATTTATAAGAGACGCTAATAGCTTACTCTTTATTACAACTATTAGTAGACATATTACCTCCTAAAGTATAACTTTAGACCTCTAACTCTCTTACTAATTACTAAAACTAGCTTCTGATTAATTTAAGACTAAATTCCTTATAGTTCTAGTAGCTAGCATATCTACCCTATTTAGCTTTAACATTAATGAAACTCTTTTTAATTATTACTATAAAGTCTTCTACCACTATAGAGTAAAAAACTAGAACTAAGAATCTAATTATCTATAATGATAGGTAATTTCCTTAATATTTTAACTAGTTATAAGCTATTATTAAGATAAATACTACTCTTTGTTAGATTTATTCTAATATATAAAGAACTTCTATTTCTATTATTCTAATATAGGTAATAAGAGGTTGTACAATATTTCTATATGAATAAATCGTATAAAAATCGCTCTATAAGTGCATACGTATTTTACCTTTTTACCCCTAGTAGTTCTTAAGTAAATAAGGTAAAGGCATAGAGGTTTACTTTTTTATAAGGTACTAGAAGTAGTTCAAGCCACATACGCTATAGTTATAGCGCCTCATACACTATAGCTATAGTAGCTAATATACTATAGTTATACTATAGTATATACTATATTTTAGCCTATATACTATAGTTATAATATATTATATACTATAGTTATAGTAGTTTATATATTATACTAAGGTATATATACTATAGTTATAGTGCTTTATATACTATAGCTATAGTAGTTTATATACTATAGCTATAGCTAGAGCTCTAGTAGTATAGCTAGAACTTTAAAATCAACTTTCTATATAATAACTTTACTATCTTTATAAATAATAGTTAGAAATAGTTAATTATACTATTAATTGAATCACTATTTCTCTTTCTATTTAACTATTATTATTATAAATATTTTAAATACGTCTTTTTATTAAGAAAACTACTTTTATTATATTATATTTCTCTTTATTTTATAATTATCTATAATAATAATTTAACTATTAATTTACCTATCTATCTATTTATTCTAATAGGTTATAAGTCTAGTTCTTCTTAGTCTGAAGACTTTATATTTTATTTATTAAAGAATTACCTTTCTTATTTTTTTATAAAAGTGGAATATTATAATAAAATCTATAAGAATCTCTACTTTTTTACTACTTCTATAAAAACTAAATACCTTACTAGAATTACTTTATTTTTATGAAACATCAACTTTATTCAATAAGCTATTTTAATGCCTGAAAATCCAATTTTTCTACTTATTTTAACTCTTTTTAATTCTTTAGATATTTAAGATTTATCTTCAATTCATTACTTTTTCAAATTACTTTTGAATTTATTTCTTCGTTGGTTTTAAATTGTTTTAATAGTAAAGAGATCAATATATATAGAAAATCAACTTATTTTATCTCGTATTTTATTATGATTTTCAATTAACTTTATTCAACTAGTAATAGGTAACTAGTAAAACGTCAAGGGGAATTAACAACTCTTAATTATTAAAGAATAGGTCATTTAGAATAATATCTGAAAATAGTACTAATATTAATATAAATAGTAATAATAATAAAAGGGGAATTAACAACTCTTAATTATTAAAGAATAGGTCATTTAGAATAATATCTGAAAATAGTACTAATATTAATATAAATAGTAATAATAATAGGAAGTTCTAGTTCTATAGAAAGTAGGGAACTTCATAGTATTAATATCTAAATAGAGTTTATTTTTAGAAAAATTAACTTTATATTATATAGAACTCTTAGCTCTATTATACTTAGGCTACTAAGTAGTCTATTTACTAAATATTCTAATACTATAGTTTGATTAATTTAGAGTATAAATAATTAAAGTAATATAACTTTAACTCTAGTAATTGATTTTTATAATAAATAGAAAATATAGAGTAATAAGAGTAATAAAGAATACTTAAGCTCTTATTTACCTAAAATGGGTTATTAGGATAAATTAAGTAATAGCTAAATAGCTAGAACTCTAACACCCTTATTTACTTAAAATAGATTATTAGGATAAATTGAGTAATAGCTAAATAGCTAGAACTCTGATATTCCCCCTTAAGGTATATAAGATAAACAAATCTTTTAGAGCTTAAAAAGTAGTAAAAACTCTAAAAACTATATAGGAAAAATAGAGAAATTTTAAAAGATGAAAAGATTAGAATCTAAAACACTTAAAACCAAAAAGCTTAAAAGAAAAAACTTTAAAATAAATAAGGCAAAATCAGAAAAACCTAAAGCTAATTAAATAGTTTAGAAGAAAGAATTAATCCTCAGAAAATAGACTATTAAGACTATTTCCTTTATAAGAGAGCTAAATATTAAAGTTATTCTATAAAACCCTCTTAATAATTATACTAAATTTAACTCAACCTAGAAGCTTTATTAAAAGGTTAATAATATTATTATTTATATTAATATAATAAAGATTAATCTAATTATTATAAATAAGATCTCTAATATAATAATAACAAATATCAATATATTTAGTTCTTTTATACAATTTAGAATTTTCAGTAAACCTTTTAGCTAATTAATTATTTCCAAAGAGAATTAGCTTATTAATAGTTTTGAATCCTAAAGGTTTATTAATAAAACTATAGTTATTATATAAGTAAATAGCTTCTTTAATAATATCTACTAGAGCTATATACTTAGCTTTACAAATAGATAAAGCTACTATTCTTTGTTTAGCTAAATTATAATTTATAATATTATAAAACTCTAAATAAAATATATAAGCTAAAATAGATTTTCTATTACTAATATCTCTTACTTAATCTAAATCTATAAACCCAAATAGATTAAAAAGATTAATATTATTATAATTATAAATTAATCTATAATTAGAGTTCCTTTTCAAATACCCTATATCTTATTAAAAATAATAAAGTATTCTTTAGAAGGATTTAAAGAAAATTAAGAATAAATAGTAATAGTTAGAATAATATCTAGCCTGGTTTTTAAAGCTAAATATAATAAAACCCCTACTTCTTTTTAATATTCTAATAT
>QAPG01000681.1:0-15885 GCA_004366825.1 Colletotrichum spinosum
TAGTAATTTCTACTACTAAATTTATATTTATAATAAATACCTTCTTAAAGTATAATATTACTACTTTATACTTTTTAGTTATAGATTTTATTAGCTAGCATTCTCCTACTAGTTTTAAATATACTTAATATTTATTATATATATCTCTATCCTGAAGTTTCTTATAAAGTAGCTTTAAAGTATTATTAGTATTTATTTAATATAGAGGTTAATGTAATTACTAGTAGTTAAATATTAGTTGTATTTTTAGCTACTATATATATAGTTAGCTAGAAATTAATTATAATCTATAATATAATTACTTTTTTGTTTAAATTATTATTATTAACTTCTGAAGATCTCTATAATCTATTTATATAGCTTGTTAATAATTAGTTTTATTTTATTAATAATATTGTAAAAGATATTTATTATATTATATACTTAGCATATAATTATATATATTTCTTTTTTAACTTTTTCTTATAAGTCTTAAGAATTTTAATAGATATATTTCAGTAAGTTGATTCTAATTACTATTACTTTAAATACTTTAATTATATTAATATAGTTATGATTTTTAGTAAATACTTTGAGGTTTATATTCTTCTATTTTCTGTAGTAATTATAGTATACTATAGGTATCTCAAACGTATTTCTAATTATAATAGCTATTGAAATAATTAAGAGGTTATTTTAAATTAATATAATTAATATCTTATAATATATATATATATATTTATCTAGTTAATATATTATTAGATATTATTCTTATAGAATCCTATTTAATATCATAACTAATATATTTAATAGTAAATATCTATATTTTATTTTTAAAGATATTATGGTCTTCACCTATATACTAATTACTTAATCAATATACCTTACTAAATAATATTTTAACCTTTTTATAAGTTTAATTAAGAATAATATACTATTTTAGAAATATCTAGTAGCTCCCCCTAAAATATATATAGAATCTTAGGAATTTCTATAATCCCTTTTAGTATTATTCCTTCTAATTAGAATTATCCCTTATAATAAAACTCTATATAAATATAATTATCTATATATTTAGTTTAACTAGTTATAGGTTTAGAATTAATATATTTCTAATGATTAATATTAATAGTATTATTTATACTAAAGTTGTTTCTACGTTTAAGCTTTCTAGTATTAAAGGTTATTATTCCTTAATAGGGATAAACTTTCTAACTTTTAAAAGTTATTTAATATAATTTAAATTCTTTTTAATTTCTTATCTTAAGTAGTAGTAGTCTTTCTAATTAGTTTTAATACTTTCTTCTATCTATTAGATTAGTATATCTTTATTAAATATTTCTACTAATTTCTTTTTTATAATCTCCTTACCTATAGAGAAGTATATTCTTCTACTGATAAAATAATCTTTAAATAACTATAATATTCCTCTTTCTACTATACTAAAATATACTTCCTCTTAATTTTAAAAACCTTTTTAATAAATATCTTATAAATCTTAAAAATAGAAATCTTACTCTTTTTATACTTATATATAGTAATAGATATATATATTATTAATATTTATTTTTCTATTAAAAGGTGTAACTCATTCTTTTTAGTAGTTAAATATAACCGTCTAATATATACTAACTAATATCTTTATTCTTATTTATTAGAATACTTTCTTATACTTATTAATATAAGTTACTATATTCTAATTACTCTATATTTCTCTAGAATTATTAATAAAGTTTAGAGAAGAAGATATAATTTAGAATAATAAATTCAAAAAATAGTTATAATTAGTATAGCTTTACTATATTTTAATTATAAGTATTTCTCTAAAAGCTATAATTTTAAAATATATATATATTTATTAAGTAAATTCCTACTATTAAATAGAAGTCTCCTTTTGATAGAACCCTATATATATCTTCTAATTAGAATTCTTAAAAATCTCTTAAGGTAAATCCTATCTAATTATTATATTTGATAATATACTTAATAATATATATAAAATAGTGTAGTTAGAAGCTATAAGTAGTATTATAATTAGTATTATTATTAAGCTAATCTTTATAATTATAATGATATATTATAATTATATAAATATATTATTAGTAGTAGATAGAGATAATAAGAAATAAAAAATAAAGATTATAAGTTATTATTATATATATCTACTCATATATAGCATAATACTTTCTCTTAATATACTATAAAGAATATATTTAAAAATAAGAGTTATTATATTTTTTAAATAGGTAGTAATATTCTTTTTTCTTATTAATTTATATTTTCTTTCCCCACTTAACGTAGTAGTTTAACGTCTAGCTGGCTCTTACTATTACAATAAGAGTAATAGGTTCAAATCCTATAGTAGGTAACTACGACTAGTCGGTATATACCTTCTAATTATATAAACTAAGTATAGTAATTACTACTAGCTATTAGCTATTACTATTAGCTATTAGTAACTAGTAACTATTAATAACTAGTAATAAGTATTACTAGCTAGTTAGTATTAGTATTATATAACTATACTCCTTTAAAGAAGTAACTATAATAAATAGACCTATACTTTCCCTATTTATTAGTAATTATATTAACTAACTATATTTACTACTTAAGGTTTCTTCTATTTAAATAGTTCCTTAGTACTAGTAGTATCTATAGGGTTTATAAGGTAAGAGCTAACTACTAGGTATAGCTTCTTTTAAAAGGTCCCAAGAAGCATATAACTTTAAATAGATCAAAGACTTTTAATACAACTATAAATACTTTCTTTTCTTATACTATGTATTATAATTATCTCTCTTCCTTATACTTTAAGTCTTACTATTAATTATTAAATATCTTCCCTCTTAAATCCTTTAGATATATTATAATTATAATTAGCTAAATAGCTATCTATTTAGATATTTATTTAATACTTCTTATATTATGTATAAGTAGTATTAATACCTTTCTATGTTATTAATATATAAGAGAATACTTAGGGAATATTTAGAGATTAGAATTATAAATAATAGTTTTATAATACTTTTAGTTTTAATATTACTTATTATAATACTATAAACTTACTAGTTCTCTAGATATCTTTATAGGATATTTATTACAATTACTTATAAAATACTTTAGAAGAAGTATTAAGAATAATCTATAGTTATTTTATATTACTAGTCTTTCTATATTAATATCTAGGCTTTCCTTACTTAAAAAAATAAAACTCTTTTTTTATTTCTTCCTTTTCTTATTATAAGATAGTTTATCTATTAAAATATAGATTTTAAAGTTTAAATAGCTTTTAGCCTTCAGGTTACTATTATTAGGAGATTTTATTATAAAGCATACTGTAGTATTATAATTATTAAGTTGATCTCTTATTGTCTCCCTACTTAATAAGTATATATAGGATATTTATAGATAGTAGTAAGGAATAGTAGTTTATTTACTATAGATCTTTCTCTCTTATTGATATTAATCTTATTATATTTATTACTATATTTCTATTTTGATAAGTTAGTAAGAACTTTAATTATTAGTTTATTATATAATTAATATAAATAGTATTAAGTTAATAAGTTATTATAAGTTTGCCTCTCTTTCCTAATTTCACTATATAGGCTTTTAGAAGTTATATTAATATTTCAGAGTAATATATAGTTGTAATAGCTTTAAGCTTATCTATTTTTACTATATAGGCTTCTAGAAACTTTCTTAAGAAGTATTATAATCTTATCTCTTTAGATTATTCCTTATTAATCTCTAGTTAAATAGTAGTAAATAATATTAATAGTAGTAAAGTACTACTAATAAGTATTATTTTATAATTAGTAAATATCATAATTAATTAATTATATAAATAATATATAACTAGTTATTTCTATTTATAATATCTATATTTAGATTATAGTGCGTATATATATATACTATATACTATAGGGATAAATCTATATAATAATACTTCTAATCTTATTAGTTTAAATAAGTAGGTTAACTACGTAGTTACCTACTACTGCAGCTTAAGCTACCTTAGTACTATATTTAATTCAACAATATATATTAGAAGTATCTAAATATTAATATTATATATAGACTTCAAAAATCCTTTCTATTACTTTTTAATTAAGTATTATATATCTTATTATATTTAGAAATAGTAATAATAATATATTGAAGTATATATATATTCTAAAGATAAATAGGATTAATATAAAGCTATTAGAATAAATAGTATTATTAAATATTTTAATTATATTTTAGAGTATTTCTTTTCTTAATATTTTTGATATCTTATTATCTATATTTATATAAGCTTTCTATAGGGGGATATATTATTATATAATATATTTTAAAGTAGTATTAAGAATATAATATAATATCTTCTATTAAAAGAAATATTAAGAAGTTAATTAGAATTAAAATAAGCTATTAATAATAGTTTAGTGTTTTTCAAGCTTTAAGGAACTTTGAATTTAAGAACAGAAAGGTTATTATACTTATTATTAAATTAATAACCTTTATTAAAATATATCTAATTATAATCCCGCTTAACGTAGTAGTTTAATATCTAGCTAGCTTTTACTATTTTATAGTACGAATAGTAAGCTTTAATCCTTAAATTCCCTATTAGATCTTTAATTTTAGAGACTAATAATTAAATAAAGTAATCTTTCTATATTTAAATTCTTCTATATGTTACTTCTTATAGATACTTATAGAAACTTTGTAATGTTTACTTTAAAGAAACTACTCTTATAAATATTATTCTAAATAGTATTAATAATAGTTCTTATGAAAGAATTGAGTTTAAAAAATAGTTAAAGGTCTATAAATATTTGATTAAGAATTCCACTATTAGTTAAATCTAGTTTATTAAAATAAGACTAGATACTACTTCTAGTATTATAATAAGTAAGTACTTCTTTATCATATCAACCTTTAAGTACTTAAGGAGGTTACTTTATATTCTTAGTATTCAATTACCCTTATTAATCTTATTATCTTTTTAATAATCTATATCTTATACTTCTTATATTGCTCAATTCGATATAAGTATTTTACTAAACAGTAGAAAGTTATACAATTCTCAAAACAATTCCACTTATTAATTACTTAATATATACTTATAATTATAACTTCTAAATAAAATCTTAATTATAGCAAGGATTTATAATACTTAGTTAAGAAGTATCAATACTAATATCTACTTAAGGTAATATATAATTAGTATAATATAAGTTTATTAAATTATGAAAGATTATAGTCATTCCTTATTTCTTCTTATGTAGAAATCTATAAGTCTCAAGGTATTAATAAACCTATTCTTTCTATACTTACTAACTTCTTATAGATGATAATATTATATATAACTTTACTATCTATCTATTAAAAGATTTATTTAAATTATTATCTTACTTTATTTATCAAAAAGAAATAGGAATATAAAGTGTATTTCTATATACTGTTAGTTATATTATTTAATTTCTTCTTTAGAATTATTATTTATATTTATATAGTAAATTAGAGTATTTACTATATAGCTTTATATAATTTAAATGAAACTTGTTAGTTAAGTCTTTCAAATTAATACTTCTAACTATTCAATCTAATTAATAAGATTATATGATCTAATTAGATAGTCTATAGTATTATTTTAATTTGCAATATAATTATTTCTAATAATTAAAATATAGAAATAGCTAAGTAACTATTTTATTATTATTAAGTTTTCTAACTTAAGTTAGTAAAAGAGTTACTCTTATAAATGTTTGATATTAATATAAAAGTCTTTAGACTACTTATCATATATAACTATATAACTATATAAAATAATTATTATAGTTTTCAAACTATTTTTGATAGAACTAGCTTTTAAAAAGTACTATTTAAAGTAGATCTATCTTATTCTATAGATCTAAGAATAAATAAAAGTCTCCTAATTCTATATTCTACTAATGATACGAATTATTATCTAAAATATATAAATTATTAAAAGTAGGAAGTTCTATAACATCTATAGTAATATTAAGTAAAATCCTTATCAAATAGTATGAAATAAAAGAGAACGTTTTTTAAATAATGATACAAATATTTATAGATTCAAACTATAAGTTAAGTAATACTTTCTTTAGAAAAAGTATCTATTACAATAAAAGTCTTATTGAAACTTAGAAAGGTTAAGATATATCTATTAATATATTGAGGAGAGATTTAAAACTTTATTAAAAAGTAAAAGTATTTATTTAAATAATTCCAAGTTTATAAATATATTACTTTTAATTAGTTTATTGATAAACATATTACTAGTCTTTTAGATTGATGAATTTCTCTTTTATAATTAGTAGAATCTTTGAAGATTACTTTAGTTATAACTATATATTTATTATAATTACAAATATAGAAATACGTCTTCTAATTTATATCTTACTAATCTTTCTCTCCCATTTATTTATAACTTACTAATTCTTACTTTATTTCATTTATAATTAACCTCTCCTACTTATAGTTTAATATAACTACTTTATTTTAATTAAAAGTATTAATACCCTTTATTCTTATGAGTTCTAGAAGTTTAACTTTCTTTATTTAATTTATAATATTAAGTTTCTCATATTAAAAGAGGTGATAAGTAGTATATATATATAAGTTTGAATTCCTTTAGTTAAACTAATTATAAATTATTAATACTCTCTTTAATTTCTTCTATAAGTTAATTTATTTATTAAACAGTTATTACGTTTATAGTCCTATATATCTATAACTCTTAGAAGAGGCTTTTAGAACTAATACTTTTATTATAATTTTAAATCCATAAGAAACCTTAAATTAAATAAGTAAGGTTTTAGTATATTCTTATAGATCTATAAGACTAAAAGAAATCTATTCATATATTAAAGGAATATTTATACTATAATAAGAAATCTTTAATTATCAAACTATTATTTATTTTAATGATTAACAAATCTAATAGATTATTAATTATGTGACTACTATAAATAATATCTTTATTTTAAAATATAGTAATTAGAATATAGTATTTCATAGGTTTTATAAGAAATAAGTATATATTTTATAGAATAGTAAAATTAGTTTTTAAGTCTATAAATACTTTTTTAAATATATCTTTCTTTTTAGAATTCTTTACACTAACTACTTCTTCTATAAAACTCAAAAGCCATAGAATTGTAACTATATCAAAATCTAGTAGTAATAAGATTATAATTAGATACTAGTAGTTATAATAAAAGTTTCTAATCTATTTAGAGTTATATGCTTCTCCAAAACACTTGAAAAGTAATTATACTTAATTATTAGCTCTTACTTTATTTAGCTTATAGATATGACTAGTTCTAAGGGATTATTTAAATAGAGGAAACCTTAGATAGTAAATATAGTTAGTTAATATAATTACTAATAAATATAGAAGGTATATATAGGTTTATATCTATTATAATTACTTCTTTAAAGGATTATAGTTATATAATATTAATACTAGCTAGCTAGTAGTACTTACTACTAGTTATTAATAATTACTAGCTACTAATAGCTAATAGTAGTAGCTAATAGCTAGTAGTAGTTATTATATTTAGTTTATATAATCGGAAGGTATATACTTCCTGGTTATAGTTATTTGCTATAGGAGCTATAGGATTAAAGCTTACTATTCTTGCTGTAAAATAGTAAAAGCCAGCTAGATATTAAACTACTATATTAAGCGGGATTATAACTAGATATATTTTAATAAAGGTTATTAATTTAATAATAAGTATAATAACCTTTCTATTCTCGAATTCAAAATTCGTTAAAGCTTGAAAAAAACTAAACTATTATTAATAGCTTATTTTAATTCTAATTAACTTCTTAACATTTCTTTTAATAGAAGATATTATATGATATTCTTCATACTACTTTTGAATATATTATTCATCTTTTTATATATCATTTCCCTCTTTAGATTCTCCAGAATAAACTATCTTCCTATATATAAAAAGATATTAAAATCTAATAAAACATTAAAGGTATAAAATAGAAAGCTTTTAATTAAATTCTAATTTGATAAAGGAAATATTAAAACAAAGAAGATAAAACATATGAAATAAATTTATAAATATAAATCAAACTCTCTTTATTATATTTAATATTCATTATTATATTCTTCTAAATATTTCACTTTCTTATTGGAGTGAATATTATATAGTTTAAAGAAGAAAATAAAATACTCTAATTATTAAAATTTAGAATTAATCTTTTTAATTATTTAAAATAAGAGGAAGAGTAGAATAAGATATTATCTTCTTTAACTTATAACTCTCTTTCTTGAAAACCGAGAAGAATAAAGTAGAATTAAAAATTCTGATGTTTAAAATTAGAACATCAACCTTCTTTTATAAAATATATGAAAAGAAAACCAAATAAATAAAACTATCCCTTTAGACTTATAAATATATAATTGTATTTCTAAATATTATTCAGAGAGAAATTAGAATTCTAAAGAAGTATTTCCTGATATATTACTTTCTTTTTAGATTGAATTCAATAAAATAGATTTGAAATATAGGATCTTTTAGTATTATATTAAGAATCTTCTAAATACTTAATAAACATATTTATTATTAGATTATAAATATATCTTTTATATTATTATTACTGTTAGTTTATACCTAGTAAACGTTGCAATCGATTAAATAAATAGCGCGTAACTAGTTATCTCTATTCGTAATGTCTATATTTAGATTATAATATATATATATATATATATATACTATACGCCGTAGGGATCAATCTATATAATAATCCTTCTATTCTTATTAATCTAAATAAATAAGTCGACTACTTAGTTACCTATTACTACAGCTTTAGCCACCCTAATATTATATTTAACCTAATATTAGTAATACTCTCTTTTATAGCTAAAATGTATAAAATACTAAAAGTAGTATAGAATGCAAAAGTAGTATAAATGTAAAAATAGTATAAAATGTAAAAGTAGTATAAAATGTAAGAGTAGTATAAAATGTAAAAGTAGTATAAAATATAAAATTAATATAAGATTACTTCTACTTATATAAGTCTTTTTAATTAAGTAAAAGTAGTATAAAATATAAAAGTAGTATAAAACGTAAAAGTAGTATAAAATTACCTCTAGTTATATAAATACTATTAATTATACTAAAAGTTATAAAAGTACTATAAGTAGTATTTCTCTATAAAAATACACTTTTTATTTAATACTATATTGAATATCTTAAGTTTCTACTATAATATACCCCTTTCTTTCTTTATTACTTTCCTCTTATTATCCTATATAGTTTCTTTTTACCCTTATTTCTTCTTCTTATTACTATTAATAATTCTTATAACTTATCTCTATATTTATACTATTACCTTATTTATTATTATAGATATTCTAAAAACTTAATCATTAGATCTCTTAATTATACTATCTATAAAATTATTTTTACTATTAATCTAATAGATCTTAAGAATGTTTTTTTATTTATATAATTATTAGAATATTATAATATTCATTATAAAATACTTCTCTTTAGTAATATTTACCTTGATAAAATACTTATAAAGAGAATAAGGATTAATATAAACTACTATTAGTATTACTAGTATTTTTAAATATTTAATTATTTACCTAAAAGTAGTAGAAATTATATATCTTATATTAATTTTTACAGTTATACTATAGACCTTAGAAGCTAGTATACTTTATATAACCTTTTTCGACTTAAAGGTAGATAATATTACTTTTAAATTTAAAAATATTATTATCCTTATTATTTCCCTCTATCCTTAAGATAATAATAAATCCTAATTAGAATATTATATTATTATTATTAGTAAAAGATCTTTTAATAAAGATATAAAGTTTTATCTTCTTAATATTAATAAGAATAAATATTAAACCTCACTTTAAATTATTTATCTACTACTTAGAATACTTATTAAATCTCTTAACATCTTCTCTTATTACATTTTAATATTAAATTATAATAGAAAAGTTAAAATATACTTCTAGTTAGTATATAGAAGCTATATATACCTCTTATACCTACTATTTAATATATACTAATTTTAATTTACCAAAGATATAATCAATAAGTTTAATCTTCTTATTCTAACCTTTTTAAATAAGAATTATATTACTATTATCTTTAACAATTATTATACTTCTATTAAAAATAAGAAATGTATTAATTATAAATATTAACTTTAGTTTTATTATAAATCCTACTTACTAGAACTCTTTTTCTTTCTTTTATTAAATTTAAATAAATAATAGTTAAAAGTATTATCTATCTATATATTTATAATATTAAAATATCAATTATCTATCCTAGATATTATAAGATATAAGTTATACAATAAGATTTCTATTCTTAATTTCTCCTTATAGTAGTTTGAATATATTATATATTAATATATACCTAGTTCTATAAAACTATATAACGACTAGATAATAATAATAATAATACTTTCTAAATATACTTACTATAAGCTAATAGGTAATTTTACTAAGATAAAATAGTTTAATAATATTTCTACTTATATATATACTTAAGTAGTATTATAAAGGTAAACTTCTATAGGGATATTAAAATATAATATTACTAATAATACTAATATAAAGTAAAAATTAATTTATTGTATTACTAATAATTATATAAAGATGTTTATCTTCTCCTAATTATTAAATCTCTTAATAACTAGCTATAACTTCTTATATAATATATTATCAATACTTTTAACCTTATTAATAAATTTAAAACTAAAGAGCTTTATTTATTTATATCTTTAGATATTAAAATATGTAAAATATAATACTCCTTTTACTAATAAGATCTCCCACTCCTTAAAATATAACCCTTTAAAAAGTTTATTTAGTATTATTATAAAGCTATATTAATAGATATTAATAATCTTAATTAATATTTCTACCTCTTTTATTATAAAATAGATATTATAATATATAGTATTAGGAAGACTTACTTTTGTAATAAAAGTATTATTCTTATATAGTTATTTTTATTATTTTAACTGCTTTTTAAATATTACTATTATAATTATCTCTTTAAATAGAATTTTCCTTTTAATTTTATCTTTATAAAAACTCTTATTATTACTCTCTTTAATTTAAAGCTAGTAATATAATTTAACTACTATTATTATGAAAGTATTAAACTTACTTTCTATCTTTATAATATATATCTTATTATTAATTAAGATAAATTTTAAAAATCTAATTTAGCTTTAGTATTCTTAATAGATATATATATCTAACTATAATAAGAATTAGTAGATAGATATTATTGAGAAGCTATTATATACATTCAAAGTATTTAAAACTTAATACTATATATAGATCTTATATACTTCTTTTATTATTTTGTAGATAATTACTATATATCTTATTATATCTAGAAATAGTAGTAATAATATATTAAGATATAAGTATATTCTAAAAATAAGTAGAATTAGTATAAAGCTATTAGAACTATTAACATTATTAACTGTTTTAATCATATTTTAAAATACTCTTTTTCTTAATATTTCTAGTATTTTATTATATATAATCTTATAAGCTTTCTATAAGGAAGTATAATACTATTTAACCTTATTAATATTATTATAAATTTTAATTAATATAATCTTCACTTTACTACTTATATTATTAATTTCTTTTTTAAAGCTTTTAGTAGTAATATTATATCTCATATTAGTAATAATTCTATTTAAAAAGCTTTAATGTATATTGATTTAATATATTTTTAATATATATTATATATTTGCTATAGAAATACTTCTTATATATTTTATAGCTATAAATACTATTAATATATTAGTTATATGTAGTATAAGCTTATTACCATTAAGATATATAATATTAATAATAATCTCTATATTAAACTTATATTTGTCTTTAAAACTAAATTTAAATTAATATAATATTTTACTATTTATTTAGTATTAGTAGTAGTATTTTATAATTATTTTAATCTTACTAATAGTTATAGTTTAACTTATTCTATCAAAAATATTATTCAACTTTTAAATATTAGAACAATTAAATTTCTTATAGAATTACTATATTTCTATCTCTACAGGAAAGTTAATAGTTTTATTATAGAAATCCTTTTAGACTAAGAACTATAAATATCTATCATATTTCTTAATAAATAAAAATACTCCTTCCTACTTAACTATATTATTAAAACTATTAAAATAGATTTAAATTTAATCTATATTAAGAAGACTAAGGAGAAATAGGATAGCTATTAGTATAATATTAAAGTTGATATTTCTAAAAAGTATAAGTATTCAAGTTATATTAAAGCTCATAAAATTTTATTTATCTTTAAATTTTATATTTATTTTGAGAATAACGTTATTAGGTTAGATATTAAGTATAATCCTTTAGAGGGCTTTTAATTACTATATACTTCTTATAAATAGTCCGCCTACCTTTATATTTAAAAGAATATTTTTAAATATAACTTTAGAAATCTTTAAGATTATAAAAATCTCTAATTTAACTAGTATTATAAAATAGTAGTAAATATAATCTTAGAAGATCTCTATAACCCTCTTTAATTTAATTATTCTACCTTTACTATTCATAATTACAAAATATATTATTTTAAAGTCTTCTTCTAATATTTTACTTATATTATTATATAATACTTCTATAGATATTTTACTTAATATAATATTATCAAGATAAGTAGTAATCCCTACTACTAATTCTATATTAATAATAAATATCTTTTTAAAATATAATACTACTATTTTATACTCTTTAGTTGTATACCTTATTAATTAGTATTCTATTACTAATTTTAAGTATACCTAATATTTACTATATATATTTCTATTTTAAAGTCTCTTATGAGATAGCTTTAAAGTATTACTATTACTTATTTAATATAGAGGTTAATATAGTTATTAATAGTTGAAGTATTAGTTATACCTTTAATTATTATATATATAATTAGCTAGAAATTAATTGTAATCTGTAATATGATTACTCTTTTGTTTAAATTGTTATTATTAACTTTTAAAGATCTCTATGATCTATTTATATAATCTATTAATAGTTAGCTTTATTTTATTAATAATATTATAGAAGATATTAATTATATTATATACGTAGTATATAGTTTTATATATATCCCTTTATTAATCTTTTCTTATAAGTTTTAAGAATTTAAGTAGATATATTTAAGTAAGTCAATCCTAATTACTATTATTTCAAATATCTTAATTATATTAATATAACTATAATCCTTAGTAAATATTTTAAGGTTTGTATTCTTCTATTTTCTGTAGTAGTTATAATATACTATAAATATCTTAAATTTATCTCTAATTATAATAATTATTTAAGTAATTACGAAGTTATTTTAAATTAATATAACTAATATCTTATAATATATATACTTATTTAGTTAATATATTATTAAATATCCTTCTTATAAAATCCTATTGAATATTATAATTAATATATTTTCAATAATCAATATCTATATCTTATCCTTAAAGATATTATAATTTCTATTTATATACTTATTATTTAATTAATATATTTTACTAAATAATATTTTAACTTTCTTATAAAATTAGCTAAAGATAATATACTACTTTAAGAGTATCTAATAATTTCCTCTAAAGTATATATAAAGTCTTAAGGCTTTCTATAATTCTTTTTAATATTATTCTTTCAAATTAGAATTATTTCTCATAATAGAACTTTATATAAATATAACTATTTAAATATTTAATTTAACTAACTATAAATTTAAAATTAATATATTTCTACTAATCAATATTAAAAATATTATTTATACTAAAGTTATTTTTATTCTTAAGCTTTCTAGTATTAAGAATTATTATTTCTTAATAAGAATAAACCTTCTAACTTTTAAAAGTTATTTAATATATCTTAAGTTCTTCTTAATTCTTTATCTTAAGTAGTAGTAGTCTTTCTAATTAGTTTTAATACTTTCTTCTATCTATTAAATTAGTATATTCTTTAACTATTTCTACTAATTTCTCTTTTATAATTGGTTTATTTATAGGGAAGTATATTCTTCTATTAATAAGGTAATTCTTAAGTAATTATAATACCCCTCTTTCTATTATACTAAAATATACTTCATTTTATTCTTAGAAAGCTTTTTAATAAGTATCTTATAAGTTTTTAAAGTAGATATCTTATTCTCTTTATATTTATATATAATAATAAATATAGAGGTTATTAATACTTATATTTCTATTAGAAGGTATAACTTATTTTCCCTATAAGTTAGATATAACTTTCTAATATATACTAATTAGTATTTTTGTTTTAGTTTATTAGAATGTTTCCTTATACTTATTAGTATAAGTTATTATATTCTAATTATTCTATATCTTTCTAAAATTATAAATAGAATCTGGGGAGGAAGATATAGTTTAAAGTAATAGGTTAGGAGAATATCTATAGTTAATATAGTTTTATTATATTTTAATTATAAATATTTCTCTAAACGTTATTACTTTAGAAATATATATATTTATTAGATAAATTACTACTATTAAGTAGAAGTCTCGTTTTAGTAAAACTTTATATATATTTTCTAATTAGAGCTTTTAAAAATCCCTTAAGGTAAATTTTATCTAACTATCATATTTAATAATATATTTAATAGTATATATAGGGTAATATAGTTAGAAGTTATAAGTAGTATTATAATTAGTATTATTATTAAGTTAATCTTTTTAACTATAGCTGTATATCATAGTTATATAAATATACTACTAGTAGTAGATAGGGATAATAAGAGATAAAAAATAAGTATTATAAGTTATTATTATATATGTTTATTAATATATAAAATAGTATTTCTTTTAGTATATTATAGAAAGTGGGGTTAAAAATAAAGGTTGCTATATTTATCAGATAAGTAGTAATATCTATTTTCTCTTATTAATTTCTATTTTCTTTTTTTGTACTATTCTTACGATTATCTTTCTTCTTTATATTTTAAATCTTATTATTAGCTATTAAATATCTTCCCTTTTAGGTCTTTTAGATATATTATAATTATAGTTAGTTAAGTAGCTATCTATCTAGATATTTATTTAGTACTTCTCATGTTATTTATAAGTAATATTAGTATTCTTCTATATTATTAGTATATAGGAGAATACTTAGGGAATATTTAGGAATTAGAATAATAGATAATAATTTTATAATACTTTCAGCTTTAGTATTACTTATTATAATACTATAAACTTACTAGTTTTCTAGATATTTTTATAGGATACTTATTATAATTATTTATAGAGTATTCTGAAAGAAGTATTAAAAGTAGTTTATAGTTATTTTATATTGCTAGCTTTTCTATATTAATATTTAAGATCTCTTTATTTAATAAAATAAAGCTTCTTTTTTAATTCTCTTTTTTCTTATGATAAGATAGTTTATTTACTAAGGTATAAATTCTAAGGTTTAGATAATTTCTAATCTTTAGGTTATTATTATTATTAAGAGATTCTATTATAAGGTATATTATAATATTATAATTATTAAGTTGATTTCTCATTATCTCTCTACTTATGAAATATATATAAGATATCTATAAATAGTAGTAAGAAATAGTAATTTACTTACTATAAATTTGTTTCTCTTATTTATACTAATCTTATTATATTTACTATTATATTTCTACTTTAGTAAGTTAGTAGAAACCTTCATTATTAGTTTATTATATAATAGATATAAATAATATTAAGTTAATAAGTTATTATAAATTTACCTTTCTTCCCTATTTCTACTATATAGATTTCTAGAAGTTATATTAGTATTTTAGAATAATATATAGTTATAATAGTTTTGAGTTTATCTATTTTTGTGATATAGGCTTCTAG
>QAPG01000682.1:0-16053 GCA_004366825.1 Colletotrichum spinosum
ATAATAATAATAATAATAATAATAATAATAATAATAGTAATAAGAAGAAAGTTGAAGAAGTTAATATAAATAGCAGTTTTAAGTTCTCAAATTATAGAATAAAGGTTATTTATCTTGATAATAGTATTATGCATGATATAAAACTATTTTGTATTTATAAACCTATTAGTTTAATTAAGAAAGCTATAAGAATTATAGTCAATACGACTAGACTTTTGTTCTATAATTCTAATTCACTTTTATATTTTTAGAAGTTGGATTTATTAACTTCTATTTATATTTATAATAAAAGGCCTTATTCTCCTATTAAATTCAAGATTCTATAGAAGGTAAAAGATAAAAAGATATTCTTTATTAGTAATATAAAGGTATAGATTAGTATTTATTATTATAAGTTTAGGAATAAGTATTCGAAGAAGCTTGATTTAAAAGCTCCAAAAAGTACTATAGTTACTTATAGTTATGATATTTATTCAATTTAAGATTTTTAAGCTTATAATACTATTTAGTCTAAAGATATAAATATTCTTGAAAACTCATTTAATTCTTAATAAAAAGAGAAATTATTTATTTTTAATAATACTATTACTATTAAATTTAATTGACTTAATAAAGAAAATAAATCAAACTAATTTAATTTAAAAACTCTTCTTAGAATCTAGTTATTATTAAGTTTAATAGAATTCATAATTCTATTAAAAATACTAATTATTTTATTCTTTCTAATGAAATTAATAATAGTAAGAATAATTTAGATTTTTCTCCTGATGAAGAACTAAATAGTTTCTATATATTCTATCTTAATAGGATTATAAATAATATTGAGAATTCTGATAAAAACCCTACTATATCTATAGAGATTCCTTCTTTAAGTCTATAAGTTAAACCAAATTATAAATAATATTTATATAAAGAAACTATATTCTTTATAGTTAAAAATTATCTTTTTGTAGTCTTATATCTTAATTATAATTAATACAATTATAATAATAATTTATTTATTGATAAATATAGTAATTTCTATACTAGTAAATATATATCATTAGTCACTACTTTAGATAAACTAACTCCTCTTTTGAAAAATCTAAGTTTTTAATTTAATTATAACTGAATTTAAACTATGAATATAAAAGTTAGGTCTATAGAGGTTATTGAAGTTTAGACTATTATATTACTCCTCAATATTCGTTTTATTAAGAAGAATAATATTAATATATTAAGAGGTGGATAAGTATATAAAATAAAACCTAATAATTAAAATCTTAGTAGTTTTATATATAAAGCTAGATAGATTAGTTAGAGTTTGAACTAGTATTTTAGTATTAATTATTTAGAAACTTTCAATACTACTTATAAACCACAAAGTTATCTATATATTTTAATTATATCTATTTATTATAACTAGAGTTTAATTTAATATAATAATACTACTATATTTACTTATATAAAAGTAAATATAAAGATATATATTAAATTACCTATTAGCTATACTTATAATAAATATTCGAAAAGTTTAATTTATAGTATTAACTATAAGAAGCAGCCTTTTATGTATTTATTAAATAAAGCTTTATATAAGTTAAAATAGAACTTTAGATTATGGTATTTATATTTTAAACTTATCTTATATAAGATTAAGTTTAGAATATTTCCTTATTATAGAAGAACCTCTATATTTAGTATTACTCTTAAGAAAAGTAGATACTTAGTTAATTTAATATGTCATATTAATAATATATCATTAAGAGTTAATAATATATTATTAAGAATTAACAATTCTATTATTTTAGAGTATATGTATAATAAGTTTAAAAAATATAAAAATCTGAAATGTATAAGAACTTAGTACGTTTTCAAATAATAATTGAATTACTTATTATAAGAGTAAAGGTGTAGAAATAAATGAGTTTAAATATATTAATAAAGCTCTTACTAAATTTAATAAAAAGAATATCTATAGTTTTAATACTCTAATAGATAATAAGGTTAAATTCTTTATTAATAAGGATAATACTTCAAAAGAAGAAATATTAGAATTCTAAAGAAAAGTAGAAACTTTATTCTATTTAACTTCAAAAATCAAATTAGATATTATTTTAGCTATTACTATTTACTTTTAATTTTCTTTAAATTTTTTTAAAGAATATTGTATTATTTTTAATAAGCTATAGGATTATTCAAAATAGAATTCTAATTATAAGTTAACTTATAATTATAATAATTATGATAATATTAATCTATTTAGATTTATGAACTTAGATTAGGCTAGAAATATTAATAACAGAGAATTTACTTTGACTTATTTTTTACTTAGATTTCTATAATATTATAAATTAAAATTTGGTTAAGATAGAAACAGTAGTTGTATTTATTTAGAAAGATAAGAAATATATAGTTATTATAGATATTATTTAAAAAGTTATTTATTTATATAATAGTTATGGTTTTATTAATAAAACCTTAGAATTGAAAACTATTAATAAGCTGAGTATGTTTATAGATAATTAATTAATTAAAAGATGTATTAAAAATACTAAATTCTATAAAAAGGTTAAGTATATTAATATTCATTATCCCCGCTTGACGTAGTAGTTTAATATCTAGCTAGCTTTTACTATTTGATAGTAAGAGTACTAGGTTCGAATCTTATAGTAAGTAACTACGACTAGTATTCCTACTAGTTATATAAACTATATAGTAACTACTATTAGTTATAAGCTCTTACCTTTAGTTATTAATAGCTAGTAACTATTAATAATTAGTAATAAGTATTACTAGCTAGCTAGTATTAGTATTACCTTATTGTAATTCTTAATAGAGTAGTTATAATAGATATAGGTATATATATACCTTCTATTTATTAACTATCATATTAACAAACTATATTTACTACTTGAGGCTTCTTCTGTTTAAACGGTTCCTTAATACTAATAATATCTAGAGGGTAAATAAGATAAAAACTAACTACTAGATATAGCTTCCTTTTAAGGATTCCTGAGAGGTATATAACTTTAAATAGATCAAAGACTTTCAATATAACTATCATATTAATATTTATTATCATTATATTAGAAATCTTATTTAAGATAATTAGATTAACTTCTATTATATTAATATAAGTAATAATATAGCTCATTCTTTCATAAAGCCTTTAGAATGAATTAAATATAATAATATTATGGAGAGGAGTTTATAGAATAATCTTAATATTCAATTTTGTTGTGAAAGAAATATTCTTATTAATCTATTTTCTAAGGATTAATACCTTTTTTAACTTTTTACTAATTTAAGGTTTTCCAATTTTTTCCAATCTCTTTTTATTTTATTTTAAAGCTTTTTCTTTTAAACTTTTTCTAGGTTTAGGTTGTTTAGACTTTAATCTTTTAAATTTTCTCTATTTTTCCTATATGGTTTTTAGAGTTTTTACCACTTTTTAAACTATAGAAGATTTATTTATCTTATATATTTTAAGGGGGAATATTAGAGCTTTAGCTATTTAGCTATTATTTAAGTTATCCTGGTAACTTAATTTAGGTAAACAAGGGATTGAGTGAGTATTCTCTATTATTCTTATGACTTTATATTTTCTATTTATTGTAAAAAATTAATTATTAGAGTTAAAGTTATATTATCTTAATTATTTCTATTCTCAATTAATTAAATTCTAATATCAGAGTATTTAGTAGATAGACTACTTAGTAGCTTAAGTATAATAGAGCCAAAAGCTCTATATAATATAAGGTTAACCTTTCTAAAAATAAACTTTATTTAGATATGAATATTATGAGGTTCTCTACTTCTTATAGAATATAAACTTCTTATTATTATTACTTTTTATATTAATACTAGTACTATTTTAAAATACTATTCTAAACAACCTATTTTTCGATAATTAAGAGTTGTTAATTCCCCTTGACCTTTTACTAGTTACCCATTACTAGTTTAATAAAATCTATTATAATTATTAACTAATAGTTAGGAAAGTTAAGATAACTCAAAGTTAGAGATATTATATCGTATACTATCGGTTTAACATTATTAAATAACATCTAAAAACCTAAAATAACTATAGCTATAATAGTTAGTATAGGGTAGATTAAAGTATAAGTTTTAACTAAATACTAAATATTTTCTATATAAAGTGAAAGGCTTAAGATTATAGTACTATATAATATATAACTGACTTTTTATAGACTATTACTATAATACAATTAGCTTAATATAACATATAAAGTACTACTACTATATTTGAAGTTATAAAAGATTAAAAACCGTAAAATGTAACAAAAGCTTTCTATTTTAAATGAAAATTTAAACTGGATTTATAATCTATAGTATTTTAAGATATAAAGGCGATAACTAAGATAATTGTAAAATAATTAGTAATATTGAATAAAAGAAAGCCTCGAAATATTAGGGGTAGGAAAGTAAGTTTGTAGGCTAGTTTAAACTAATATATGATATAAATACTTATAGCATATAACATATATAACTATAGGCCTACCCCTTAATATTACTTTTATCTCGTGATTTTATATTCTAAATATAATACCTTCAGCCTTATAGTTATATAAATTTATAATACCCTTAGTCTTTTATATATTACTTTCTTATACTATAAAGATAAATATTTCTAAAAGGCTACATTTAAGACTAAGTCTAAAATAGTAATTTTAAAAATAATATGATTTATATATAATAGAAGTATTTGATTTCTTAATAATAGTACTCTCTAGTTATATTTAAAATACTAAGAGTAAAAGCTAAACCTTATGAATATCTATATATATATATATATATAATATTTAAGATATTCAAGAAGGTATATATCAAATTATATATATAAGAAATATATCTTATTTTAATATACTAGTTAGAAATACTATTTGATTTCTCTTATCCTATGTTGTAAGGATATATACTCTATAGCTTGTACAGAGAGCTGAGATAACTAGAATTATTATATTTCTTATATATTATATAATATAATAGCCTGAGGCTAATATAGGATAAAAGCCCTTTTATAATGACTACTAATAGACCTACTAAGTTGAAGTCTTATAACTTATAGAAACCTATTTTTACTATTATATCTTCTCTTATTAAACTTTTAATTATAAACCCTTATAATTCTTTAACTTCTATTTCCTAGAAGGGTAACGCTGCGATTTTAGTAATAGCTTTATTATAATAAATAATTACTAAATACTTAGTATTTATATTAAAAGCAACTATTCCTAAATATATAGTATCTATAGTAGTATTAATAATTATACTTTCTAAAGCTACTAATAAGTAAATAGTAATACTTATATTATTAAGATTAACCTTTTTAGTTATTAATAAGTTAAATATAGTAGTTTATATTATAATTCTAATAGTAATATTATTAGAAGTAATAGTAGTTATTATGATAGTACTTATATATATCTTCAAATAATAAGTTTCTTTTATAGAGATTATATTAGTATAATTATTTAGTCTTGATTACATATAATTAGAAGGTAAAGTCTAGTATATATTGTGTATAACTAAATATAGCTAAACATACTACGTAAAGCTCTGTTTCAAGTAGTTTAAATAAGGCAAAGCCTATAGAAATAATACTAGCATCTAAAATATATCTAATATAAACTCTATACTTTAAGTATATTATTCCTAATATACCCCCCTAGTTCTAAGAATTCTACATATAGGTTAACCTTTTTAATAATATTAATTAAACCTTCTATTTATATCTTATAAAAAGCCCCTTCTATTATTCTATTATTTTTATTAAACTTCTACCCTTATAAAAAGAAGAATAATACTATTTATAAACTATTTAGATACTTCTTATTAACTAGAAAGTACTTTAAGTACTTCCTAAACCCTTATTACTATCCTAAACTACTAAAAGCTTTTTTTAACACTCCTCTTCTTACTATAACTTTAAATAGGTTAATTAATCTATTATATTAATATAGATAATAAAAATACCAAACTAGTAATTCTAAAACAACTTTATAAAACTATTAATTATAAAATCTCCTAAGAATATATATTTAATCTTAAAATACCCTTATTAAGCTTCTTATTATAACTAATAGTTATAAATATCTATATATTATAACTTTATATATAGTTATACTATTTTAATAATTATAAGATATATTATTTACTAATTACTTTATTGTTATATTCTAAATAGACTATATAATAAATATATTTAGTAAGAATGAAATATATGAATCTTACCTAGCTATCTAAATCTAATATAATAATTAGTAGATAATATACTTTATAACTATTAAAATAATATAATCATATATAAAGTTATAATATATAGATATTTATAACTACTAGTTATAATAAGAAGCTTAATAAGAATATTTTAAGATGAAGAATATATACTTAAAGGACTTTATAGCTAATAGTTTTATAAAGTTTCTCTAGAATTACTAATTTGGTGTTTTTATTACTTAGATTAATATAATAAATTAATTAAACTATTGAAAGTTATAATAGAAAGAAGGATTTAAAAAGTATTCTTAGTAGTTAAGAATTCTAATAAAATCTTAAACATATTAGAAATACCCTCTAATTAAATAAAAAAATACCTAAATAGTTTATAAATAGTATTATTCTTCTTATTATAAGAATAGAAATTTAATAAGGGTAGTAAGATAATAGAAAGAACTCCTTATAAGATATAAATAGAAGGTTTATTAAGTATTATTTAAAAAAGCTAGCTTATAAGTAGAACTCTTAAAACCAAAGAAGTATATTAAGAATAATATATTCAAAATATAAAGTTTATACTAGATAAACTTTAAATACTAGTATTATCTCTATAGGTCTCACCTTATTTAAATTACTTGAAATGAAGCCTCATGCGGCGCGTTTAGCTACATTTAGTTATATATAATATATAGTAGATTTTACCCCCTAATTATATATAATATTAAGGGGCAAAAATCTAGTATATATATATATATATATATCTAAATTTGGCTATATATACTACGCGAAGCTTTATTTTAAATAGTTTAAATAAAGTAAGGTCTATAGAGATAGTACTATTACTTAAGTTTTAATTACTATAGATTCTATTTCTTAAGTATATTATTTTTAATATATCTCTTTAGTCTTAAAAGTTTTATTTATAAACTAACTTCTTTAAATAATAATAATTAAACTTTCTATTTATATTTTATAAGAAGCTCCTTCTATTATTATATTATTCTCATTAAACTTCTATTTTTATAATCAGAAGAATACTATTATTTATAAGTTTTTTAAATACTTCTTATTAGTTAAAAAGTATTTCTAATATTTTTCAGTTTTGTATTTAATTTTAATATTATTGTAACTTGAAATCTATAGATTCTAATTAGTAGTTAAAATTTTATTAAGATTTCTAAATATTAGATATTTTCTTTAAAGGTCTTCTTCTTATTATAATTTTAAATAGTCTAATTATTCTATTATATTAATTTAAATAATAAAACATTAAATTAGTAGGTTTAGAGAAAATGTATAAGGCTATTAACTATAAAGTCTCTTAAAAGTATATATTTAATCTTAAACTACTTCTATTAGATTCCGTATTACAATTAATAGTTATAGATGTTTATATTTTTTAACCTTATATATAGTTATACTATTATTAGTTTATCTAGAGGGTAATATATACTATATGTGATCTTACTATATAGGTGTAAAGTAGTATTCTAGTTCTTTGTGATTATTATTATTATATACGTGGCGCGTGGCTATATATATAGAAATAAAGCCTATATAGCCTATAAAGCTATATAATTAATACTAGCTATATAGTGAATATAAGCTATACAGGCCAACTATTTACTTATTATCGTTATCATATAGCAACCTATAATAGATAAACTAATACTAGTAACCTTTTATTTATATTATAGCGATATCATCCAATTATAAAAGCCTGAATAGCTAACTACTTAATATTATATTTTTAATAACCTCCTTTTATCTTTAAAAGTATTATCTATGTATTCCTCTATATAAATATAATAGTTATACTGATTACGAAGATCTCTTAAAGTAAATATTAGAAATTATAGAGGTATAAAGCTCAATGTAATACTATAAAACTATAAAACTATAAGGCTATAAGGATATTTAGATAGAGTTTTAATATTATTTTGAGAGTTTAATAGTATTAGATAGCCTCTAGTAGTCTTTAGAATTATTATTAGAAATTATAAGAGAAAATTCTTACTATAAGCTATACTTTGAGAAGGTAATATAATTATAACTTTTATAGAACTTTAAAAACTATAAGAGAGGGTAGTTATTATATTACGTTTATAAAACTATAAAGGTTATAAGAAAGAATAGTTATTATATTAAGTTATATACAATAGTTGTGAAAAGCTATATAGGGAACCTTTAAATATATTTACTAAATATATTCTATTTAGATATACTAAAAGTCTAAACCTAATATAATTATATAGAATACTTCAATTTAAATAAAATCAGAATATATGTTTAAATCCTTAGTAATATTTACCTTAAAAGGTTTAATATACAATTCAGAACCTCTTAGTAGAAGTCTTAGAATAAAAAGAGTCTAAAGTATCTATAGGAAGCTAGAGATATTATAAATTCTAGTAATTAGAAAAAGGAGTTTTATAAGGCTTAAGAAAGTTATTATATCTACTAAATATATTCTAATAAGTAATCATATTAAATATATAATTAATTTACTGATAGTACTATAAGGAGTATTCTATTTTAAATTATAATAAAAGTATATAATTAACTCTATAATAATAAGATCTATAAGGAGTTAGTATATAGTTTAGATGTAACTAAACTTTTGAAATAGGAAAGGTTTAAAGTATTTAAATAGAATAAATCTTATAATCCTTTGCCTATAGGCTTTAGGTTGAAAGGTTATTAGTGCTTCTTCTATTAAGATATATCTTATTAATCTATAGTATAGTAATAATAAGACAAGGGTTATTTATTATTATTATTGTTATATATATGGCACATAGCTATATATATAGAAATAAGGCCTATATAGCCTATATGGCTATATAGATAGTACTAGCTATATGGTATGTATAGGCCGTACAGGCTGACTATTTACCCGACGGCGCCATAGCGTAGCAGCCTATAACAGATAAACCGACAATCATTTTAATAGTTATAAAATATATTATTTACTAATCATTGTATTAAATTTCAATAGTAAGATAAGACTTATTTATTTTATTTCTACTAAATATATTTATTATAAAGTTTAGTTAAAAGATAATAATAAGATAATTAGTAAAAATATATTCTTCAGTAATTTAAAATAATATTAAAGGGTCTATTTTAACTATTAAAGTAGTAAGAATATTTTATTTATTAATTTATTATACTGTTAGATTTCTAAAGAAATATATGGTATGTACTTAAGAATTCTTTTCATTATTACTATTATCTAGATAATTAGTATTTATAGTAATTATAAGATTATTAAATAGATTATTAGTTTTATAATTGAATTTAAAGTGGAGACTTTTATTTTATTAAGATATTCTATTATTTATTTAGCTTCTATATAATTGTTATATAGAGGGTTCTAGTTGAAGTTTCATAATTGACTTATTATATAGGTAATATTTAGTTTTATTATAGTTATAATATAATCAATAAAGTTGATATTGTATTAGTAGTATTTAAATTCTATATAGAAAATTTAATTATATTATAACAAAAGCTCTTTAGAGTTTAGAAAGATTCTGAAATATTTAAAATATTATATATATTCTATAAGACATTTAAAAAGCTTTTTAATATGTATTATTTATAAGAGCTATACCTATTATATTACTTCATTTTAAATAACCTTAATATTAAGAAATTCTCATAAATGTTTACTTTCTTAAAAAATAATATTTCTATTAAAGGTTTATTAATAATATAAGTAATTTAGAGGTAAGTTGTAAGAAGAAAGAGAATGTATAATTACTAATATACAAGAAGAAGATAATATACTTCTTAAATTAGTAATATAATTTTCTTATAGTAAGTTTAAAGTTGAAATACTTAAAATTAACTTCTAAATAGTATTATTATAAGAAAAAAGACTTTTAAAAGTTATATAATAACTTATGAAAATATTAAAGGTTATTCAATATTTAATAACTTAATAATATATCTATATCAATAACTTTGTTAAGTATTATATATATAAAGATATGAATTATAAAATACTAAGGTAATTTGAAATTAAAATAATAAGTAATTATTATAAAGATTTGAAATAGTATATTTATCGGAATAACTATATAAGTTTCATAATTATCTTATAATTATTAATTTCTATAGATAATAAGTTAAATCTTAATTTTTAAGAAGTAGTTATATTTATTACATTTATAGATATAAAATTAATAATATCTTAAAATCTTAAATTCTTTATAAGAGGTTTATTAACTTTATTCTAGAAGTATAATTTAATATAACTTATCAAATGAGCCTATTTGATTATTAGTATAATTTTAACCTATAAATAAATAAGTATTACTCAATGAAATATTAAGAATAATAATAATCTCTATTAGAAGACTTTTAAAATAAGAGTTTCTATTCCCTTATATTTTAAATACTTTCTGATATTCAATTTACCTTATAATTAAAATCCATCATTAGAATTTATAATATTTATATTTCAGAACTCTTAAAAGAGTTGAAATTTTAAAACTCTCTTTAATGAACTATTTATATTATTCTATAGTTATAAATAGGAATATTTTAGAATATTTTACAATCATAAAAAAGTATTAATCAGAAAGGTAATTTTAAATAAAGATCTTCTCATTATTCTAATATAATACTTTTTTTATTTTTTATATATAACTTTCTCGAAAGATTTCTAGACGTTTTATTTTCTTATCGTCTTATTTATATACATAACACTATACGAGAATATAATAAGTAATACTAAAAGGGTTATTAACATAGATTTTATAGTTTTAAATAGTATTTTTTAAGGCTTAGGAGTAACTACTACATAGATACAAGATTTTAAACTATTATAACTATTTCTTATTTTAATATAAGCTATTTTATTAAGTTCTTTACTAAGATTAAAATAAGTAATTAATTTAACTTGAAGTAATTTTACTATGATTGTTTATTCTTATAATTAATAAGAGATTTTATTAGAATTCAAATATTTAAAATATCTCATAATAAGGCTAAATTCTTATAAAGGAAGAAGGTTCTATTAAAAGAAGTATTATAATTTATTATAGTTTTATTTTAAAATAGGTTTTATATTTAATATTCATTAGTTAAAATATAACTAAGTTAAACGTTAATAAAGGGATACTTCTTAAGATATATTAAATAGTGATATTTAAGTTTTATATCTATAGTAAGAATGAAGTATTTATAGTTATAAATATATAAGTAAGTTAAGTCTAACTTTACAATATTATTCTTTTAAGTAGTATTATAAAATCTCTAATATAATACTTATTAATTTGAAACAAATATTAGTATTTAGTAATAGGGAAATACTACTATCTATAGGATCTCAAATTATAATTTATAAAGTAGTTTGCTTTCATACTTTATAGGTTTTATATATACTTTAACAATTACTTTAATATATCTAGTATTTCTATTTTAACTTTAAATATATAGAATAGATAACTTAAAATATATATTTTAAGAAATTAGATTTTATTCTGAATCCTTATATTTAGAGACTTCATTATTATTTTCAAAAACTACAATATTAATATTATATTAGTATTCAAAGAGTACAATAAAGCTTTTAAATACTTTTATAATAATAGTTTAAATATAATTAAGAAGATAAAAGTGTTAGGAGTAATTAGTAATTTTTATATATAAGTATTAAAGCTAAAATGTAGTTGTTATAGTTTTAATAATAGGAGTAGAAGTTAAAAAAATATATATTTCCTAGGGGTAATTTAGAAAATACTTTTATATCCCATATAATAGATCTTATTTTGTTTACTAATATTATAAGTCTTATATTCCTCAAGTAGATTAATATTTATTATATTTTAAATAGCTATTAGTAGTATAACTATTTTATATAGTTGAGATAAAATAGTCAAGAAGTCTTTTATCAAGATATTTTAATTATGGTTATTATAACTATTTAGTACTTTTTAAGAGGTTTTAAACAATGTCTATAATATATTACTAATAGTAGTAATACTTAGAAGAAGGTTTATATTATACTAATTATACTACTAAAGTAGTTAATCTCTTATAAAATATATAATATTTAAAAATTTACTAAATATACTAAATCTTAATAGTTATAATTTTAGAGTAATTATTCTTCTATAATTAAAATCAGTAGTTTTGTTTAATATCTTATGAATAATCTTATTTTTATAATTACTAAAAGAAGATAAGGTTTGTCATTAGAGTAATATACATGGTAATATTATATAAGTATAACTTAACCTTTTTATCTTTACTAATTATAATAGAAATCTTAATATCTATAGCTGTTAATAAGTATAAGCTTAGTATTATATTAAGTATAATTTTATAAGAGCTTTTGGAAACATTATAAAATACTTTGTATCTTAAGAAATATAAATTAAAGTATTTGAATTGAAAATAAAAGAGTTTTAGAGAAGATATTATTTAAATCTCTTTTATAGTATATTTATTATATAGTAGTATAACTACTTTAATTGGAAAGCTAATTATATAATTCTTCTTATCTAAAGCTTTCAATCCTTAGTAAGAAGTTTAGATTTAAAGCTAATAACTATTTAACTTTTCTTTTAAATAAAATATTTAATATTTAGCTTTTATAAGTTAACCAACAGTATGAATAATAATAATATATTAAGGTATAGCTTAATATGTACTTTTGAAAGTATAGAGATTTGTTTAGACCTTAGAAGTATTCTTTACTATTTTAAATATTTAATATAATAATTAGAATTTCTATTAAAGTATTAAAACTATTATAATTAATCTTATTATATAAGAGGGTTTTAAAGAAGTATTATATAACTTTTATAATAATTAAAATAATCTTATCTAAACATATAAAGTCTAAATAGTTATAAATCATAGATATATAGCTTTATATGTAGAGTTCAATGAGTAAGAAGGCTAATACAATCATAAAATGTTAAATTTAAAATATTTTAATAACAGAAAGAATATAGTTAATTACTCAAGCTTTATATATGAAATCCTATTATTTTAAACTTATATTTGTATTATTATATTTATAGTAAGATATTTAAGTCGAGGGGACTGAAGTATTCTATAATATATTAAAGTAGTATTTTAGAGGTATAAGCTATTTATAATATGAAAATACTTATAGAAATTGATAATTTATATTATTATGTTTTCTTTTATATAATAAGATTAATATTAGAATACTACATTTATATATTTAAAGATCTAAATCTTTATATAGACTTAGTTTATTTATTTATACTAATATTTTTAAGTTCTTAAAGTATAGAAACTATAAAGAGTTATATAGACCTTCAGACCTTTCTCTATAAGGTTTATAATATTGTTTATATAAACCTCTTTAGTAATATATATTAAAAGCTATTCATCTTCCTTATAATCTACCCTTATAAGAATACAATCTTTAAATGTATTTAATTTAAATACTTTAAAGACTTATTAATATCATTTAATTTTTAAAACGCTACTTAAGAGGAACTTTTAAAGAATTCTAAAAGAAAGTTTTAATAAATAGTTAATTTAAAGTCAAAACAATATTCTTAATTATAAGACTTAATTTCTATTTAAAAAGTATTACATTAAATAGACTATTAGTTAGCTTTCTTAAGAATTAAGAGAGGGATATTTGTAACAGATATTTTAGTATTTCAAATATATTAAATTATTAGAATACGTATATTTAGCCTAGTAGTTCTTTAGTATTATAAGACTCTCTATTATTATTTATAATTAGAGGGTAAAAGTCTAGTGTATATTTATATATAATTAAATATAGCTATATATATTATACGAGGTTCTATTTTAAGTAATTTAAATAGGGTAAGACTTATGGAAATAATACTATTACTTAAGATTTGATTAGTATAGATTCTGCCTCTTGAGTATATTATTCCTAATACTTATTACTATAATATACATATTGCAACTATAATAATACTGATAATGATATATATATCCTTATATATATACTACTATATTTATAATAATTAAGAGTTTTATACTATTAAAAAGTATGTTTTTAATATTATCTATTAATTAACTTAATTTCTTTATATTGTTTTTTATCTATTGTTTAATATTATAATAACTCTAATTAAATCCCAGGAAAAAGTATTCTTTCTCTATAGCCACAAGAACTAGTTATACTAGATCTAGTATATTAAAATAGCTATATATAACTATAATATATAGGATTTTATTAGTTCTATCAAAACTGTAGTTATATTACTTCTACTACTAAAGTTTGAAATACTTTCTACTATCATATTTATTTAGTTACTTTTGCTCTATACCTAGAATAATAACTAAGCTCTTCATTCTATATATGGATTTAACTATAAACTTCACCTGATATTAGTATAATGCTAATACTAGCTTATAACTAGCTAAAATAATAATAAAAGTACTTATTATTATAAATAATTATACTTTTAACTCTAATATTTAACCCTATAGTAGTAGAAGGCCTTATAGTAATAATCTATATAGGAAGGGCTTTATTCAAATTATAGTTTAATATATATAGCTAAAGGTAACTACTAAGGTTATAAAGTTAAGAACTCTTTTGAACCTTTTGAAAATAGGATAGAATAAAGTATTTATAAGAGTTAGGTGTTTTATAACTTATTACTTTTCCATATTTTATACAATAAATTTAAAATCCCCTTAAAATCTATATAACTACTTATAAAAAGAGAAGTATAAAATAAGTATAATAATATTTACCTATAACCCCCCCTATAACTAAAGCTATTAATTAATTAGATTAAGTTGTAATAAAAGTATCTCAAAAACTATACTTAATAGGTAATTTATAAATATTTAAAAAATAATTATCTAGCTATCTTACAAGTTGTTATACTAAGTTAAAGCTTTTAGAGTATTATAATAATATAATTATGAGGGTTTGAAAAGCTATTAAGTTATACTAAAAGTATCTATATTTATATAAGTATTATTTATATATTAGCTAGATTTAATATATCAAGAGTATTTATTAATAAGAATAAGTTAGGTCTAATTATACTTATATAGAAATTATAAGTTAGCTTATATTAGTAGTAGAAAAATCTTATATTAACAATATAAAGTCTTATTCTAAAGGTAAGTAGGATTTAATTTATAATACGAATATTTATTACTTAATCCAGAGAGTAATACCCACTATATATAAACTTACTATATAGGTATAAACTAGTATTCTAATTATTCATTATTGTTACTATTATATTATATCATACGTAGTGCTATAAAAAACTCTAGATCTATAGTATAATAATTACTTACTAATTACTATATATTTAACTATAGCTAGTACTAGATGCTTAGTATTTAATACTAATAGGATATAGAAAGTATACTACTATATATATAGTAATATATATAGTTACTATATATCTTATAGTATAATTGAACTAATACTAGTAGCCTTTTCTTTTTACTATATACTCTAGTACTTATCTATTTATATAAAAATAGTATTTTTAGTAATTTATACCTTTTGTTTTAATAATACCTAAATACCTATTTATTTATTCTATTTAAGTTATTTATCCCTCTATTTAAATAGTTATATAGTTTAAATTAATAAATTACTTAAAGGTATAATTTAGTATATTTCTTATAAGAATATTAGTAATATTATTATTTCTATGAATCTACTATATTTTATAAAGCTTATAGTACTTATATAACTGCTTTAATATTATAATATTAATTATAAAGTATTTTTCTTCAGTAGTACTAAGTTTTATAAAGTACTTATAGAGTAAGTATAAATTAATATATATAATAGTTAGGATTTTAAAGAGTTTTTAGTAT
>QAPG01000683.1:0-15909 GCA_004366825.1 Colletotrichum spinosum
ATAAGATAAATAAAATACTTTATACTATCTATATAAAATATATATAATATATAATTTATATAGAAGGTTTTTAATCTATTTAAAATTATATGCCTCTTAGGACCTTTTAAAGGAAGCTATACCTAGTAGTTAGCTCTTACTTTATAAACCGTATAGATATTACTAGTATTAAGGAATTATTTAAATAGAGGAAACTTTAAGTAGTAAATATAGTTAGTTAATATAATAGCTAATAAATAGAAAGTATATATATACTTATATCTATTATAATTATTTCTTTAAAAAATTGTAATTATATAATACTAATACTAGTTAGTTAGTAATACTTATTACTAGCTATTAATAGTCACTAGCTATTAATAGCTAAAAGTAGTAGCTAATAGCTAGTAGTAATTACTATATTTAGTTTATATAATTAGAAAGTATATACTTACTAGTTATAATTACTTAGTATAGGATTTAAACCTATTATTCTTACTATAAAATAGTTAAAGCTAGCTAGATATAAAACTACTACGTTAAATGGAAATATATATAATATAAATACTAAATTATATAATATTAATATAACCTCCAAGTCTCTATACTTACTACCGTCAATATATAACAGATTTTACTACCTTCACCCCCCTTACTACTAGTATAGTTTATACAATATGCCCTCCCCTCAAGAAACCAACAACATCAGACCTCACCCATAGAACGATATAATTTGCCTCTATACTATTATGTGAGCAAAACGTAGCACACCTGTAATGTTGATGTTATACAAGCTAGACACTTGTGAAAAGGTGATGCTTCAAACGCTGAAATCAATGTTCCTGCTTGGCTGGGTTTGTGGCACTACTGCCACGGACGGCGGTGTCCTGGAGACGGCTCAGTGGGACCCTTTGAAGTTGTTGAGGCTTCGTCACATTGGTTCCCTTGTCCGTTATACGGGGCGCCCGTCCCTGCCCAGGTCTGGCTTTGCAACCCCATCTGGCGACCCAATGGCCGAGACTGGTGATACTGCGACTGAGGTTGATGATTATCGTAGTGGCCAAGATGCTGCGGCGGTTGGCTGACGTTGTTTCTCGGAAACTGGTCGTACCCAGAAGTGTAAACCGGCTGTAGCCCCGGCCACGTCGGGGTTTGCGGGTAGGGGTAGTCCCTCGGGCTATTTCGGAGGGAAGGCCCATATCTCGGAGAAGGATCGTGGGGGTGGGGATGTAGCTGCTGGTACGTTGATGTCGAGTTGAATCCAGTCTTTTGCTTTTCGTCATAGGCAGCCCAACGGCGTACCGCTTGGTTTTCAGGACCCGTGTATGAAACGCTTGCACCTGGGTCCCAAACCGGCAATCCGTCCGGTTGTGCTTCGCCTCGCGGGTGCCCTCGTGTATAGGTGGCCAGGTTCCCGTTGATGCCGACGAGAGCCCAGGCAAACACGGCAACATCTCGAATAGAGTTCATCAAGTGATCGACAGGTGGGCCGCCTATGGCCATGACGTTGTCGTTCACGGGCATGTACTGAGGCCTAGAGTTGTAGAGCCCCTCTTGTGGAACGTGGGATCTAATTGGATAATGACCCCAGGGAGCTGCGAAAAGACCGTTTGTATACGTCGGCGACACTAAAGGTGGATGGGGCGCTGGAATCGGAGGACGGGCTTTGCGGATCACCACGACTAGTCCATCCGAGGTACAAGAGACAACAGCTTCGAGTTCAAAAGCGGGCAGCGATTCTCGGCCGCGGCTTCGTGGTGGCGCGGGAGTAGTGCGTTCAGCATTCGCAGCCCCGTCGAGGGATGGCGCGGTCGTGTCAGTAATTGGATGTGTTCGGCTACTGGATCCCGAATTATTGGTGCTGGTGGTGTGTGACGAGGAACTGTGATCCGACAAGTGGGCTCTGCTGCCGTCTTCCTGCTTGATTTGAGGACTCCGAGGATGATCCTCGTCAATCTCCATGCGGCCGTCGAGTTGAACACCTCCGCCCTCCGAGTCGCTAGAATTTCCGCTTTGGTGTTCTCCGTCTTCCTCCTCATACTCAAAGTCTTCGGCTCGCCGAGGGTCTCTGTACCAGAATCTCAGATAGGCAATGGAATCATTGGCTTTGGCGCTTTCAAGACATCGAATGGCGTCGGGAAGGCAGTTCTCCTGAATGCATTCGTAAAAGCTCTTGTCTTTGATCTGGTCCGGCCGGACGCCGAGGATTGAGGACACTGCATTAGTGGCAAACATGACGGTAAGCGTACGAGTGAAGCGATTTAGGATAAGCGCAGCTCGAGGTTCGCGTTCTACCGGTGGCATTTTGAACTTGGGGGACAGGTGCTCCAGCATGTGGTAACGGGGATCTCGAGGAGAAGATGAGAAGATTCGGCGAATTTGAGGAGCCTCCATGGCACGCCCTGGTCGTGACATTAGCACCTGAAGATGTAGACGAGCATTAGCCGTCGAAGGGGATTGATATCATCTTACTTTCGCTCCTCTCCCCCCTGCGGTAAACGCTTGTGCATGCAACGAGCACATCGTGAACTACCGTGAAACAACATTCACAGCTCACCCACTGGCCGTCCCGGGACTGAATACGCACGTAGTGAAGCACAGCGGCCTTATCCAGAAGTACTCCGCGATTGTGGATTGACCGAGCAAAGGGCACCTCCTCGGGATGGAAGAACTCAAAGCATGACCTCCCCTGCACCTCCTGGGGTGTGTAGCCAAGAATGTCGTAGACAGAGTCGGATACGAAAAGAATAGCGGCGTCAGGTTCGGTGGAATGAATAGTCATGAACGTCTGTTCCATGGCGGATGGTAACTCGCGCCGGGCCGGGGGCCGAGGGCAAGGTCTTGGATTGTTGTTCTTGTTGAATCTTGAACGTCTCGCCCCTTCACTTGCGCCCGTCTATCAATACAGGCTCGAGACACGCACGTGCAGCTCTCAGGCCGCCGCAGATACAGGCAGGGTTTGTAATTGGACCCTGGGATAGTCGGTGAAAGCAGGGTAGCTGGACGCTGAGAGCGGAGATGGCCTCTGTCAGACTTGGTGCGAACTTTTGCCAAGGATTCTGGCCGTTCCCAGCCCTCTGGACATTCAAATCGCGCGCACCAACAAAAGTCCGCCACCTCCAGATGAAAGAGTTGGTGTTGTTGAGAACAGATGCAGGAAAATATTTCAAGGCTTGGTAAATGCCACAGAGAAAGATGGGTCGCGCGCAGATCAATATGACCGAGACAGCGGAGGAGAATAGCGACGGGCAAGCTTGCGCGACAGAATAAGAGCGAAGGTTCAAATCCGACTGAGATGGGGACTGATGAACGTTGGCTGTGGGACCCGATGGTGTTCTGCGGATCAATGTTGGTATCCAGCACCTACTGCAGTAGGTAGAGCTGAGAGATGTCCAAGATGGTGGTCTCCAGACTCTACCTCGTTCGAGGTTTCAGACGTTGTTGTCACCGCTGTCGAAGAGGGGAATGTTGGGGCTATTGGTCGCTGGCGCGTTTGTGTGAGCTTGAGAAGCAGCACCGTTGTTAGTGGAAATAAGGTTATCGACGTGTTGCTTTGTGCTGCTGTGAATCGAGGCCGATGTTGGTGAGATTAGCTGGGGCGGAATGTAGGCTCTGTCTGTCCGTCTATGCCCTCCTGCGTCCCTTCGTTCCTTCCCCTACTCTTCTCTTTTCTTTTTTTTTTTTTTTGCCCTCGCCTCTGCCTGACGTCAGAAGGGGGAGGGGGTGTGGTGCGGTGGAGGTTACAGATGGGATCGGGGGCAAGACGGCAGGACCTGTCTTGGATGGAATCCCGAGGCAAAGGGGGTAAAATGGGGAATGAGTAGACCGACTGGTCAAACGAAAGACAAATGAAGGCAATCGCAGATGCAATAGATGGCAGATTAACAGACCAGAAGAAGTTGGTTCTCAGAGATGTAGTAATCCCAACGCCAAGAGCAGCCAGGAGCAGCTGGGTAGAAACACCTAATAGTGTCGGGTTCTGCAGTGACTGTTGCAAAGAGGCAAACGAAGATTTAGACAAGACATGAAGTGAGGGGAAGGCGTGTGACGGGCTCGACTAGCGGGAGAATATTTTTTTGACAGCTTATCCGTCTCTGCAAGTCTCCATCCATACTACATCGCACCTCGTCAAAGCCTAGCTACTGGCACCGCAGATTGTAGCCTGCGGCCTGTGGCGGGTTGGTATCTCTTGTTGCATATAATAAGGGGGCAAAATCTGGTGTGTATTGTGTATGACTAAATATAGCTGCACATGCCACATGTTGTACATAATTAGAAGGCAAAATCTAGTATGTATTTATTAGTTTATCCAGAGGGTAACATATGCTATATGTGATCTTGCTATATAGGTATAAAGTAGTATTCTAGTTATTTATTATTATTATTACTATTATTATATAGGATATAGTATTATATAAGGCTTGAGCTTTATAATATGATAATTACTTACTAACTACTATACATTTAGTTACAGTTAGCAATAGATACTTAATACTTATTATTAGTAAGTTATAGAAAATATATTACTATATATGTAGTAATATATATAATTACAATATGCTCTATAGTATAATATAATTGATATTAATAACTTTTTCTTATTATTATATATATTAGTATCTATCTATTAATATAAAAAATAATATTTTTAGTAATCTATACTTTTTTACTTTAACAGTTGTTAAACACTTATTTATCTACTCTATTCCAATTATCTATCTTTCTATAAATAGTTATATAATTTGAATTAATAAATTTCTTAGGGATATAATTTAATATATTTTTGATAAAAGTATCAGTAATATCATTATTTCTACTAATCTATTATATCTTATAGAATTCGCAATATTTATATAATCACGTTAATATTATAATATTAATTATAAAACACTTTTCTAATAATACTAAGTTTAATAAGTTATTTATAGAGTAAATATGAATTAATATTTATAATAATTAAAATCTAAAGAAGTTTTTAATATTAGAAGATATTTCTGAATAATGTAAATATAATATAAGTAAAATTTATATTAATTATTTTAATATAAATCTCTGGAGTAAGTATACTTCTGATAACTCTTTTATTTTTAATTAAGAAGTAGTATATCAAACTATTATAAAAGGTAAACTACCTATTACTAATAACAATCTCTTAACTTAATATTATTATAAATCCTAATTACAATAAAAGGTTAATATTATTCGTAAATAAGTTATTAATACAGATATAGAGGTATATCTTAAAGAAGTTGAATAATATAAAGCTGAAATTACAATTAAAATACTTAATTTACTACTTAAGGTATTTATTAAATATAATAACATTATTACCTAAGAATTATTATTCTTATACTATATAAAAGAAGTTAAATAGTACTTCAGATTAATATATTAAAATAAGATATGTTTTATATATATATTACTTAACATATACCTTTTTAAATACTTTAAGGATTATATATAGATTAATAAGAGCTAGCTTTTACCCTTAATACGCTTAATATAAATAAAGACTATTACTATTAAATAATAAGATATTTCTATTAAACACTAAGAGTACTACCTTTAAGAAAACTATTTTAAATTTAATTTTAAAAAAAGCTTTTTAAAACTCCTTATCTTTATAATATGAAAAATAGTATTTAAGAGGTTAAGAGTATTATTAGTTTACATATTTATAAAGTTAAAAGTATTATTTTTAAAATATAAGATAAAGAAGTGTAAGTTATATATTAATATCTCTATTTATAACTACTCTTTATAATAATTATAATAAATTACTTATAAATAAATAGTAGTTTTAATAAGGTTGTATAGGAATTTGATAATAATGATAATGGAACTTAAGGGATATTAGTTCTCAAAATATAAGAATAGTTTAATTAAACTATATTTTATAAGTTGTTTTCAATTTAAATATAAGTTTATATAATATTACAAAGCTATATTATTAGATTATTATACTAAAAGAAAACTAAAACTATAGTTAAAATTAATTACTAGTTATTTTATTAAATTGTCAATAATTATATTAATATTTTAAACTTACTATTATTCTTAAAACCTTAAATCATAAGTCTCTACTTCTTATATATCTTATTAATATCTTTACTTTTAACTTTATTAATAATATAAAACTTGAAGTACTTAGAATCTTTATATAAAATAAAGTTATATTAAATAATCTGTATAATACTATTAATAATAATACTTTTGATTTCTTTTTTAAATAACTCTTCAAATAATAATCTATATATTATAGTAATACTTCTTTTATAGACATTAAATATTAGTATTATATATAACTACTTTTTAATTATAAGATATATTATAAGATATAATTTCTAGTTAACATCTAAAAGAAGTAAGTTATTCCTATGTATTATAGAATTTGGAGTTAGTTAGATTTAAAATATTTATAATTGAAATAATATATTGGTAATTATTTAAACAAAAAGAGGATTATTATTATTATTAGTAATAATATTACTATTATCTATAATAACAAGAACTTATAGTACTTATTAAGTATTCCAAAATCTTATAAATATGACTATAGATAAAACTAAAATACTATTATTAAAATATATATATCTATATAGTATTAGATTTCTTATAATAATATTATAAATGATTATAGATTTCTTACAAATATCTTCAAATATTAATAGTTTAAAAATATAACCTAATAAGATGTTTTAATTACTTTTAAAATATAATTTTATAACTATAGATTAAAGTTCTTAAGGATTATAAAGAAGTTTGAAGGAACATATCTTATTATAAATAGTAGGGAAGTAATATAAGTCATATGAATCATTTTTCTCTTATTATATATATACTAAAGATTAGAATAAAAAATTATAATCTATAAAGTATTGAAATTATTATATATTATTGAAGTAATATTAATAATATACCTAATATACTTATAGTAAATCTCTCTAGTGGTGTTATGTATAGTATGATTTAAGTAATAATATCTAGAAAGAGAGTTAAATCTTCTATAAAATAAGTATCTATTTAAAAATAAGTAAAATAAGAATAAGGCTATTTAACTTAATAATATCTTTAATTATGTTATGTATTATTTAAAAAGGTATTTCCTAAGTAATAATAAGTATCTTATTATAATAAACCTTATATATATAATAAAGAAATATATAATATTACTCAACCTTACTCATATTATTATATATTGTAATAGAAATAATACAAACTATTATTCCTATTACTTTTACTTCTAACCTAAACGCTTTAGATTAAAACATTATACTTATATTCATAATAATGAAACTAAAAGGGTTTAATAAATATCAATTCAATATACCTTGAGAACTTCTTATATCATTTTTAACAACATATTTAGTACAAATTGAATAATATCAAATACTATTATAGTATGAATAATAGAGAATACTAAATAACCATTAATAAAAATAATGTCAATAATACTTTGAAAGTTAAAGTTCATATTACTATAAATAATAAAATAAACATATAAGAAAGTTATATTATATTTCTAATATTAATAATAATACTTCTTAAGTATCTTAATAGTATAATATTCAATAGAATATCCCACTTTATAAAGAGAACTCTAAAAATATATAATAACTAAATATCTAAAATAGTAGTAAGAGTTTTATATTTCTATTTGTATAAGATATATAGAAGTACTTATTCTCTCCTTATTAAAAAAATCTATAGATACTTCTATTTGTAAATAATCAGTATAATCTTTTTACTTTGATAAAACTAATTATTAATGTTATTAAATATAATACTAAATTGATTTATATTTATAAAATAGACCTATTTGACATAGTAGCTTAACGTCTGGCTAGCTTTTATTATTTTATAACAAGAGTAGTAGGTTTGAATCCTACAGCAGGCAAGTATAACTAGTAGTTATAAACCTTCTAGTTATATAACCTAAGTATAATAACTACTACTAACTATAAGTTCTTACTAATAGTTATTAATAACTAGTAACTATTAATAGCTAGTAATAAGTAATACTAATTAGTAATAAATATCATATAATAACTTATTATAATTTTTAAAAAAAGTAATTATAATAGATAAGCTTATACTTTCCCTATTTGTTAGCAATTGTATTAACTAACTATATTATTACTACTTAAGGTTTTCTCTATTTGAATAGTTCTTTAGCCTTAGTATTATCTATAGCGTTTATAAGGTAAGAGCTGACTATTAGGTATAGCTTCCTTTAAAGGGTCCTAAGAGGCATATGACTTTAAATAGATCAAAGACCCCCAATTTAACTATATTAATATTTATAAAATAGAATACGAAAAAGGTATTATATAGTATTATATAAAGTATAATAACTCTAAGAAGTATATATATATTAACTATTTTGAATATAATAATTAGAGAAGTATTACTAAAGTATATTATTAGTAATTTGCCTTATAGAAGCATAGGAATTATAGAGTAATTAATTATTTATTTAAATATACTAAATTAGGAGTACTTAGTAATTAATAAGCTAGTAGGATTTAAACTAAGTACAATACTTTAAGAAAAAGTACTAAAATATAAGTTTTTAAATATAAATATAAATATAAGAGCTATAATACTACTTTTCTTAGTCGTTCTACTACTAGAAATATTATTTGAAGTAAAAGTATGAAATACCATTTAGTTTTAAAGAATTCTTATCATTTTACTTCTATTAAAGATAATACGGTTTTTATGAAAATATAATATTAAAAACTATTTAGAAAGAGTAGTAATCCTATTTTTAAATTTATATTATATATATAATAATATTATTAAACTTATTATCTTAAGTAGAGCTTTTAAAAGTATGTAGTAGTTATATTAAAGGTCTTTGATCTACTTCAAAGTCATATACCTCTCGGGGTCCCTTTAAAAATAGTTATACCTTATAGTTAGTTCTTATTTTATATACTCTATAGATAATACTAGTTCTAAAGAACTATTTAAATAGAAGAAACTTTAAGTAGTAATAATATGATTAGTTAATATAATTACTAATAAATAGAGAAGATATAAGTCTATCTATTATAGTTACTTCTTTAAAGAATTATAGTTATATAATATTAATACTAGCTAGCTAATAGTACTTATTACTAGCTACTAATAATCACTAGCTATTAATAGCTATTAGTAAGAGCTAATAATTAGTAGTAGTTATTATATTTAGTTTATATAATTGGAAGGTATAAGGCTACTAGTTATAGTTGCTTACTATAGGATTTAAACCTACTACTCTTATTGTAAAACGGTAAAAGCTAGCTAGACGTTAAACTACTACGTTAAGCGGGAGCCTTTAAAAGTATTATTTAAATTATTAATACTTTTATACTCTATAAAAAAAGCTTAATATTCTATTATAAAGTATATTTTAGGATTAATATTTAAGTTATACTAACTAAATAAAATATACTTCTTTCTAAAATGAATTAGTAATTTATTTTATTATATATATAATACTTCTTGTTTTAATACTTATATATAGTTATATGAAAGAGTGAGTTATATTTAGTATAAATAAATATACGTACTGTGAGGAAGTATAGATAAAGTAATAAGTATTTTATAATATAGTATCTTAGGAGTGTTTTTAAGAAAGGTTATATATATTATCAATTTAGAATTAATTATTAACTTACTTATAGTTATTATCTCTATTATTCTAAATATATTATATTTTTAAATTAATATGATATTACTTATAGTTAATTCCAACTAGTTATAGAGACTTTAAGAAGGTATCATAAGGCTAAAGAAGAATAATTAGTACTTTAATATATTATAGTATATATTTATAAATTGGAAGTAGAATGCTATATCTATATAGAGGTTTAGTAAGAAAGGTTTCTAAATATATATAAATCTAAAGATAAGAATTCTAAAGGCTTCTTTTTTATTCTTTTCAAAATTCTTAATTATAATATTTTAAAATTTAATATTTTACTAGTTAGAAAGATATAACTACTAATATTTATTATTTTTGAAGGAATCCTTAATATAATAAGTTATTATTTAAATTATAAATTGAAATTAGAATTACTTAAGTATTTAAAGTAATACTTAAGAACCAAATCTTTCAATATAATCAAAAATATATTAACTTATCTATAGTATAGGATTCTAAGTTTAAAATAATAATTATAAAAGATATAATTCTTTATCTTAAATATGTTATATAGGTTTCTACTAAACTTCATACTTCTATTATATAACTTGATAAAATCTATAGTATATTTAGCCAAAGTACTATTTAAAAAAGTAATACAAATAATATATAAGAAGCATTTAAGTAACTTTAAAAGCTATAAATTATTATACTTATAGTTTACTTTATATATATAAGGAAGCTTTATACTAAAAAGGCTATGTATTAATAAAGCTGATAAGGAAAACAGGAGGTATAATACTAATACTAAGAATATAAAGGCTAACTATTTATATTACTACTATCCTTCTTCTACTATTTGTAGAAGAATTAAAATAAATTTGATCTATTAAACCTTAAGTTTTACCTTATAAAAAAGTAGTATAATCTTTTATTCTTCTTCTATAAGATCTTCAAACCACTCTAAGAACTTCTGAAGGTTTTACTTAAGGATATTATAATATTTACTAATTTTAATAATTTCTTTAAATATCCAAGAAATAAATAGATTCTATCAAATAACTTAGTATAAAATACTACAAACCTCTTTATTATTTATATCAGTTTTAATACTATAAAGAAAATAGTGTTAAGTATATTAAGCAACTTAAGTATTTATAAGTTACTAAGTTATAGTAGGTTAATCTTGAAAATTATCTTTAAATGTCTAAAGAAACTTATAATTATATAATTTAAATAGTTATAAAGTATTATTTAATATATTAACTAAGTTGAGATTATAAAAATAGTTTTATCTGTAATATTCTTATAATTAATGTTCTAAATCTATTTAAATAGTATTAAATCTAAATATCAATAGATATTTATGAATATACAAATATTAGTTAATACTGTTGAAATTATTACAAAAGGACTTAAAATAGCTATTTTTCTAAGAACAGGTAATTTAGATATTATTATGAATATTAAAGTATTATAAAACGATTATTATATTTACTTACTTATATAAAAAAAGAGGATAGTATAGGTTTTAAGAAGTTATATCAATTTTAAAGGGTCCAAACTAGAGATACTATAAATCTCTAGTACTATAAGGGTCTAATGAGGGTTAATAAAATTTGTTATATTTACTGAATACGTTCTAATAAATAAGAATTGAAAGTATATAATTGAACTCTTTGAAAATACTATAAGAAGTATCTCAATTCAATTAGAATAAAAGCTTTAATATAATATTACTATTTAAATCTCACAAAAGCCTCCTTAAAATATTAGTATACCATTTAGAATCTCCTAACTAGAATCCTAAAATAGAAAGAATCTAAAAATACCCAAATAGTAGTTCTTATAATCTTTTACTTTTTTTAAGCTTTAAGTATGAGTTTTTGTAATTACTTCTTCTATTATGATAAACCTTACTAATCTATAATATGATAGAAAAAAAGATTAATTACTAATTAGTATTAATTTATCTAGAGGGTAATATATATTATATATAATCTTACTATATAAATATAAAGTAGTATTTTAACTATTTATTATTAGTACTATTATGATATATGACGTATAGTATTATATCAAGCTCTAGATCTATGGTATAGTAATTACTTACTAATTACTATATATTTAGCTATAGTCAGTATTAAATGCCTAGTACCTATTACTAGTAGAGTATGGAAGGTATACTACTATATATATAGTAACGCATATAATTACTATATACTTTATAGTATAATATAACTAATAGTAATATATATAACTATGTATAACTATATATACCATATAAAACTCTATTTTAAATAGTTTAAATATAGTAAAACCTATAGGAATAGTATTAATCCTTAAGATTTAATTCATATAAACTTTCTTTCTTAAATATATCATTTCTAATATATCTTTCTAATCTTAGGCGTTTTACTTATAAGCTAGGTTTTTAAAATAATATTAATTAAACTTTTTATTTACGTTTTATAAGAAATCTTTTCTATAATTCTATTCTTTTTATTCTATTTCTACTTATTAGAGTTCTAGCTGTTTAGCTATTACTCATATTTATCCTAATAACCCATTTTAGGTAAATAAGAGCTTGAGTATTTTTTATTACTCTTATAACTTTACATTCTCTATTTATTATAGAAAATCAATTATTAGAATTAAGGTTATACCATCTTAATTATTTATATTCTAAATTGATTAAACTATAATATCAGAATATCTAATAAATAGACTACTTAGTAGCCTAAGTGTAATAGACCTAAAAGCTCTATATTATATAAGGTTAACCGTTCTGAAAGTAAACTCTATTTAGATATTAATACTACGAAGTTCCCTACTACTTATAGAATTAGAACTTCTTATTATTATTACCATTTATAATAGCTTAAGTATAATAAAGCTAAGAGTTCTATATAATATAAGGTTAATCTTCTTAAAAGTAAACTCTATTTAGATATTAATACTACGAAGTTCCCTACTACTTATAGAATTAGAACTTCTTATTATTATTACTATTTATATCAATCTTAGTATTATTTTTAGATATTATTCTAAATGATTTATTTTTTGATAATTAAGAATCATTCACTCCCTTTATTCTTTACTAATTACTTATTACTAGTTTAATAAGTTATAAGTCTAGTTTTACATTAATTTCTCTCTTTATATTATATTTCTATTTATACGTATTATTAATATTGATATCTTTATTTTTGTTAATACTTATTCAGGTTATATTAGAATTTATACTAATCAATTTTAAGTTTTTTACTATCTATCTATTTATATAAAACTTCTCTTAACTATTTCTATAAGGTTTTATAGCTTCTTTTATACTTATTTTAACTGTTTTCATTATTTCTTCTTATTTATTAATTAGTTTAATATTAGATAGATTTATAAAGAGATTATACCAGTTAGGGTAGTAGGCTTACTATTAAGTTAGTAAAAGAGAAGTTAAGTAGTAGAAGTTGAAAATTCCTTATACTTTAGGTCAACTAAGACTTTTTATAAACTAGCTCTTAAGTTTACTAAAACCTTTATAAATTAGAATTTTAAGTCTACTAAGACTTTCATAAATTAGAATTTTAAATCTTTTTAGATTTTTATAAAAGAAGTATTTCTTATAAGATTTAAACTTTAGACTACTATAGGTCATGGGTATATTAACTATTAATTAGTCATTAAGTTATATTATTATTCATTTTTCAGTTGATAATTGTTTATTAGAATTAGTCTTTTAGTATCCTAATCCTACTTTAGGATTTTAATTAATTCGTTATTAAATAACTACTTTAATCTTTCAAGTTATTATGAAAGAATATAAGTAACCCTAAGTTATATTTTATTTTAAAGTTAAAAAAGACTTAGAATCATAACTTTTAGTTTATTTACATAAAGGTTTTACTTATTAGTAAAGATATTTTTATAGATTTAACTAAGTTTATTTCTTTAATTAATCCTAATAAGTATTATAAGGCTTTTAGTTATATAGAGTTAAAATATAAAGATAGTCTTTTAAGAGTTATTAAAAATGATATTAATATGTTTAATATATTTAGTTGTTTAAAAACATTTTATAAATTAGTTAGTTTTTCTAATATATTTCTTACTTATAAAAAGCTTTTTAATACTACTCTTAGTAGCTTTAAGTCTATAGAAGAATATTTGAATAAGATAAAAGAGTTTATTAATAATCCTTTTTATGATAAAGTTAAATTATCTAATTAAACTTGTATTATTTATATTCTAAATAGTTTAGATAAAGATTATAAAGGTTTTATTATTTTAGTTATTTAGAGTTTTAGATTTAATAAAGATTCTTATAAGTTAGGTTCTTTATTCTCTAATCTGTGAGATTAGTTTAGAAGGAAAACTTATATTCTTTTAGTGAATTTTATAATTAAGAAGAATCTAAGAAATAAACTTATTAAGTGGGTTTTCTTAAAACTATTAAGTAACTTTAGAAGAAATAAAAAAGTATTTTTTATAATTACTATAAAAAGCCTCATTATATTGAAAAGAATTATTTTAGTTTTATTTTAAAAAGAATTTCTATTTCGATGAAATCTAAAAGTCTTTTTGAACTGTTTTTAAAAAGAAAGATAAAAGAGATAAACCTAGTAATTCAAATTTAATTAATATTACTTTAGTACTAATTGTAAAGGTTTCCAGCAATATAATTAAAAACCTTATATAACTTAATAAGAATACTGAAAAAGAAGAAGATAAAGAAGAAGGTATTAAGTTTAAAAATATAATTCTAGTCTAATTCTCTCTTAAAAGAGTTATTATTAAAAGGATTCTAAGTATTTTAATCTCTAAGAAGATTTAGTAAAATAAGGGTTTTATCAAATAGTTTAAAACTATTTTATTCTTTATTAATACTAAAGCTACTATTGATATAATCAAAGATTATATGCTTTTAATTAATACAATTAAGATCTTTTTACTTATTAAGTAGCGAAATATGAAAGAGATTATTTTAATTATAAAACGTAATTTAAAAACTATTTTAAATAATATTAAATATGTTTTATATAATATTTATTATATACTATAACTAAGTATTAATCTATTAAGTCAGTTTAAACTTAATCCTAAAAGAATATTATCTATCCTTTTTAATAAACCTATACTATATAATATTAAATAAAATAAACTCTTACTTATAAGAATTAAAATTAATAATTTCTATAAGTTTAGAATCCCTATTTAACCTAAGCAATCAGTTCTTTATATTAATATTACTAATATTAATAACTTGAAACTATAGTATAATAGAATAAGCTATACTAGTAATATTATTAAGCTATTAAAAATATAATAAATAATATTAATTATAAGTATTCTCAAAGTAATAAACTACCTACTTATAAAGTCTATTTCAAAAGTAAGTTTACCAATAAAGTTAATAGAAATTCAAATTCTTTTAGGAAGTTTAAATATCTTAATTATATTAGTTTAGATTTATATAGATCTATTTCACTAGAGACTTTTAATTAGTTTCAATACTTTATTTTATTTATAAATAAATATAGTAGATCTATTTAAGGAAAGTTATTAAAACTAATTTTTTTTAAAGAAGTTACTTTAATCTTTAAAGAGTTTATTAATATAACTAATATTAATAATAATAATAAGAGAATTAAAGAAGTTAATATGAATAGTAGTTTTAAATTCTATAATAATAGAATAAATATTATCTATCTTAATAATAATATTATTTATAATATAAGACTACTTTATATTTATAAGTCTAATAGATTAACTAAGAAAACTATAAGAATTATAATTAATAAAACTAAAACCTTTCTCTATAACTCTAATTTACCTTTATACTTATAAGGATTAGTTATATTAACTTCTATCTATATTTATAATAGAATATCTTATTCTTGTATTAAATTTAAAACTCTATATAAGTTAAAAAGTAAAAAGAACCCTTTTATTAATAATATAAAGGTTTATAGGAGTATTTATTACTATAAAGTTAAAAATAAGTACTCTAAAAAGCTCAATCTAAAAATAGATAAAGGTATTATAATTACCTCTAGCTATAATACCTATTTAGTTTAGGATTTTCAAGCCTATAATACTATTTAGTCTAAAGATATAAATATTCTTAGAAATTAATTTAATTCTTAATAAATAAAGAATTATCTATTTTTAATAATATTATTACTACTAGGTTTAATTAAATTAATAAAAAGAATAAGTCTAACTAATTTAATTCTAATAATTCTTCTTAGAATCTAATTATTATTAAATCTAGTAGAATTTATAATTCTACTAAAGATACT
>QAPG01000684.1:0-15868 GCA_004366825.1 Colletotrichum spinosum
CTATAGAGTATTTTTAAAAGCTTTAGAATTCTACTTAATATCTTATATCTTAAGGGTATTTATATATAGATTTCTTTATTAATTTTAATATAAGTAAAAGTATTTACTATATTATATTATAAGAATTTAAAATTGAAATATATAGTAGTTATTATAAATATTTTAGATTATATTCCTATAAATATTACTATATAAATATTATATTTATCTTTAGATTACTAATTTCTTTTTATAATTAGGTAAGTTTTTGATTTTAATAACTATTTATACTTATTAAATTTATAAGTATATATTTAGTAGTCCTTAAAGACTATTTGGCTTCTTATAATTAGTTTATTAATTTTCTTTATAATTATAAAATCTAGTAACTTCTTAAGTATACTTGTTTAGCTTCTTTTAGCCTTTAAGCTAATAAGTAAATATCTTAAAAGCTTATACTTTTTTTATATAATTTAAATATTCTTCTCAGCTTATAAACTACTAGTAAGATATTAAGAAGAAAGGTAATTCTTATTAATATATATTTTTAAAACTTAAGGATTTTATATTATATTATAATAACTAAAGTCTTCTTAAAGGTATATAAAACTCCTTTTAGCTCTATATTAAACTTTTTAAATTACTTAAGAATAATAAATAACTAAGTAAATAATTAAAATACTATTTATATCTCTTTTTATTTATTTTATATACTAGTAGCCTTACTACTATTTACCTTAAGTTATCTATTTCTATAGGACTCTCAAGCTAGCTAAATCCTAAATATCTATCTAAAGAAGTAATTAGTTCTATATAAATTCTAAGATTTCTATATATTTTACATCTTATTAAGAAAACTATATTAAAAAGTATTTATAAGATAAATCTCTTTATAAGTAAAGTTTATAGCTACTTCTCTTCTTCATATTCTTTTTTAATATTCTTTTAAAAATTATTATAAAACTTATAAGTCCTAAAGAGAGAAGTAAAATAAACTAAAGTTTAAATCTTATTTTAAAGTAAATAGGTTTCTCTTCAGAATTTTAAATATTTACTTATTTAATACTTAGTTTAATTAAAAGTTATTTAATAACTTTATCTACTTTTTATTAGTATCTTATCTTATAAGTATACTTTTTAATTACTTTATAAGCTTAATAATTCTCTTTTCAATCTCCTTAAGGTTTATTTATAATATCTTATACATAAACCTTTTAAGGTTATTATTAAAGAACTCCTTGTTATTAAATATTATATTTTAAATTATAAAAGCTTTTTTTAAAGAAACTTTTAGATTTTAAAGAAGTTATTTAAAGTATAGCCTATTAGGAATTCTAATAGAATTCTTAATATAAGCTTTTAGTATTAGTTCTATTTTAACTAAGTTCTACGAATTATTATATAAATATAATATCTATATATCTTTAAATAAGAGAAGTCTAGAGTTAATATATAAGTATTTTTATCTTTCTAGAAATATTAATAAAACTATTTATATAGTATCTTCTAATTTTATAAAGCTAAAGAAGTATAATTATATATATATATATAGCTATTTTGAAAACGTTAAGTTATAAATTATAAAATAAAGATATCTTAATAGCTATAAACCTTATATATTCTTTAATTATTACTATTATTCTTTCTATTCTTCTATTTTATATTTAGATATTTAATATAGAAAATTTAAACTTGATGTCTTTCTTATAAATCTCTATTTAGATTACTCTATACTTCTAAATTTTATTATCTATTTTAATCTCTTTAACTATAATCTTATATATTATTTTTAAGAAGTTGAAAAACTCCCTAATTAGTCTTAGGCTTCTTTTATTCTTTTTAAATAAAAATAGAAGTCTTATACTAAACTACTTATTTAATTTATAAAACTTACTATTAATATATAGCTTTTATAACTTTTATTAAGATTATAAAAATTAATTGTAATCTTCTCCTTTAAATTCGTATATTATACTACTTTTTTTTAAACTCTATATATTATTCTATATATCTTCTTCCTTATATACATATTATAATCTATAGTTAAAACTATATAAAACTAGGATTTTAATCCTACTCCCCTAGTAGATATTAATAAGTAGTTTATTATTTTAAAACTTAAATATCCTAACTTTATATATTAGAACTCTTAATATCTAAATATAAAATGCTTTTATATAGAAGTAGTATACTTATATTACTATTAAGACTTAGGAAGTTTATTTTAAAATAGAAATCTTATAACTATTAATATTTCAAAAATAACTTCTTCTAGAAAATTATATTTAAATATATATTATCTATTTATAATCTTAAAGATATATAGATAAGTCTTATCTACTCTCTTAATATAGTTATTTCTTAAGTTCTAATCTTATTATAAACTTCTCTTATAAAGTTTCTTAAGGAAAACTAAATTGCTTATAAAGCTAAAATATAATATTATATTATGAAGCTATAGCTTTATAAACCTATAGAAGCTTCAAGTAGTAATTACTATAATACTATAACTTTTAATAATGATTTTTTAAACTTTAATCTAGAAATAGGTATATATAAAAGTCTTATAAAGATTTAAAACTACTTTATATTATTCAATATATATATTATTAATCCTAAGTCTAGAATTATAAAACCTATAAGAATATAAAGTTTATCTAAAGCTATTAGGGTTATATTTATTATACTATAAGACTATTTATATAATTAACAAGTTAAGGTTAAGTCTACAATTTTCCTTATATACCTCATGAAGTCTTTATTAGATTTCATCTTTCTATTTAAAATATCTTAGATTCCTTAGTTAAACCTCTAGGTATAATATTAGATTTCTTTATTAATATAGAAATACTTTAAGAAAAAGTATTTTATCTAGTAAATCTTATAGTTAGTATTTCTATTTGACTTATATTTCTTATTATTATTTAAATCTTGCTTATAATACTTATTAGTATTATATTAACTAAAAGTACTTCTTCCCTTCTAAATTTAACTTTAGCTTTAATCCCTTATAAGAAGAGAAGATCTTTTTACTACTTTTCTATTATTAGTCTAAATATCTATAGGGCTAATTATTTTTTTATTGATTTAATTCTTATTAGAATAAGTTTCTAATTTAAAATAGAAGAGTAAGTCTAATTTATAATTTTAATAATTATTAGATTGTTATCTAAAGTTTTCTAAATGACTGTAATTTAATAGAAAAAATAAAAAACTTAATCTAAATATTTCTAAAAGTTAAAATATATTCTATAAACTAAATAGTAAACTTATAAATATTTAAAATTTTAACATTAAAATATTTATAAATAACTTTCTCCTATTAAGAAATCTAGACTTTTATATTGTTTTTAAAACTTAGTTTTTCTATATAAATTCTATAAGTATTACTTAGTATTCTATAATTACTTCTACTTTCTTTTCTATCTTACTATAGTTTATATAACTCTTAAGCTTAAATAATTAGATATTAAAACTTTCTATTATATTATAGAAATACTTTAAAGAATCTAGAGAAATTATATTTCTAATAGATTCTTATACTACTTATATCCCTTTCATCTTCTTAAAATATATCTTTATTTAAAACGTATATTTAGTTTATTCTTTCTTATAGAAAGTTATATTAATAATTAAGAAGTATTCTAAAATTATAACTTATAAAGTAGTATTTCTCTTAATAAGAATAACTTTAATATTTTCTTTAACCTTAAGAGTTATAATTTAGAATTAGGATAAAACCGATAGTAATTATTAAGCTTTTATTAAATAGTTAGAAATGTTAGGAATTTTTAGTTTAATAATAAGCTTTATATATTTTTTGTTAGATCTTCTTAAGAGAATTGTATTATAAGATAAAAGGTTTATAAAATTTTAGAAATTATAAGATTAGTATAAAGATTTAATTTAATTAATCTAGAAGATTTAATCCTTTAAATTATTTAATATAATCTTTCTTAAAGAAGTAAATATTTGTTTTTAAAGCTTTAGGAGGTTTTAATTTAAATAGTTCTTTTATAATATATATAAATCTCTTAATTATTAAATTAATTATATTATTATTCTTAGATCTAAAATTACTTAGAAGACTATAGAAGTACTAAATACCTAGTAGGAGCATATTAATATACTCCCGCGAGGTATATATATGTAGTATATCTCTCTCAATCTAATAAATACTATCTAATTAGTAGTATATATAAGCTAGATATAGAGAAGACTATTTATCTATATACTAGATTCTTTATTGCTTATAATAATATAAATATTAAATTAATAATAGATGTCTCTTATATAATTCTCTAACTTCTCTCTCTAATTTATATATCTCAAATAATCACTACTAAATACTAAGAATTGTATAATGCTATTATTACTATTTATACTAATTATATTGGGAGTTACTTAATTCCAATACTTACTTATTATACTACTTCTATAATTCCTATAATACTTATAATCTCTACTATTACTATTATTCTTTTTAATACATTCTTTTATAAATAATACTAATAATATTAATTTTCTATTTCTAGACAAAGGTTCGATTACTAATATATGTTACCTTCTGAATTCTTACTTCCTATTTTCCTTAAATAACTATACCCCTAATACCATCTTCAAATTTCTTTTTAATACTTAGAAATAGATTACTTATTTCAATAATAATTTAAAAGCTTTAAAATAATAATCTAATTTATCCTTTTAGGTTTTAATTTTAGAAGATTAGTCCTAATTTATAAGCTTTATATCTTTAGATATCTTGTTACTTATAAGCTTTAATTTAAGCATAAAAAATACTTTATAGCTTTATATTCTTAGTTTGAAATTATACCTTTATATAACTTATAAGTTATCTATATTTCATACTAATTCTACCTAAAGCACTTAAGCTATACGTCTTTTGCTTTCTTAAAATTACTTATATAACTTCTTTTGAAAGTCTTTTATTTATAACTGAAATCTATTTACTTTTAGAATCGTTTAAATAATTATATAAATAATACTCTTATTAAATTACCTATTATTAGCAATATCAAAAAGTATTTGGTCACTTTTGCTCTATACCTAGAATAATATCTAAGCTCTTTACCCTATGTATAGATTTGACTATAGGCTTTACCTAATAATAATATTTATATTAATACTAGCTTATAACTCATTAAAATAGCAATGGAATTACTTATTGTTATAGATAGTTATATTACTAATTCTAATATGTATTATTATGATAGTAAAAGAATTTATAGTAATAATTAAAGAGAGCTTTATTTAGGTTAGGATTTAGCATATATAGCTAAACGTAACTATTAAAATTACAAAGTTAAGAGGTTTTATAAATCTTTTAAAGATAGAATAAAATAAAGTACTAAGAGTTAGGTATTCTATAGTCTATTATTTTTATATTTTTATATTTTTATAGTAGAACTAGAATCTCCTAGAAATCTACATAGTTATCTGTAAAAAGAATACTATAGAATAAATATAGAGATACCTAGATATAACTATTATAACTAAACCTGTTATTTTATGAGGATAGGTTTTAATAAAATCATTTCAAGTTTTACAATTGATAAATGACTTACAGACATTTAGAGAAATATTATCCAGCTAACTTATAATTTATTATACTAAACTAATAATATTCAAAATGAGGTATTAATTAGATAATACGTTAATGTTAATATATTATTATAATACTTATTATTGAAGTTTCAAATATCTTGATATTATAACTATAGAGGCTTGAAAAACTATCGAGTTATACTAAGAGTATTTATATCTATATGAGTATTGTTTGAATATTAGTTATACTTCATATACTAAGATCATTTACTAGTAAGAGTAATCTAAATCCTATTATATTTATAAAAAGATTAGTAATTAGTTTATGTTAGTAATAGAAAAGATTTATATTAGCAATCTAAAATTCTATCTTAAAGGTAAGTAAAGTTGAGTTTATAATAAAGATATTAAACTTATAGATATTAAAGTTATAACAAATATTTGAAGAAAGTATTTATAATTAGTAGTAATTAAATATCTTGAGATATTTAAGTTATATATTATATTAATAGTTATAGTATAGCATATAGAATATTCAATCCTCGACTTAATAGAAAGTCTTATATAAAGCTTAATCTAAAGTCCTTATAATAGAAGAAAAACTAGTAATATATTATAATTTATATATAACTCTATAAGTAAATATAGAAAAAAGACTTAGTAATATAATACTTAGTTTAGACTTAATCTTAACTTAGAATTATATACATACTATAGAATAATAGAGTTATAACTAGGTATATAAACTCATTAGTATAAACTATATAACAATTCTTATAGTAGATTATAACTTAATATATTAGTAGTAGCTTCGAAGCATTAAACTTACTAAAGTAGTACTTATAATATTAACTTATATTAACTAGTAATAATACTACTAGTATATTTTAATAATACTAGTCTTATAGATAAAAGAGAGCAATAGACTACTATAAACTAGCCTTCTCTTTATCTTTAAAATACAAGTTAATAGCTATCTATATACTAATAGTTATAATATATTACATATTTAGCCCCTTACCTAGTGGGTAGCCTTACACAACGCTTAATATAGAATCTCTATAAAAAAGCCTCTAATAATATACTATAGCCTAGATGTATCTCTATAGGTAAATATAGTAAAAAAGACCTAGTAGTATAGTATTTAGTTCAGACCTAGCCCCAACCTAGAAATATATAGGTAATATAAAGTAATAGAATAATAACTAAGTATATAAACTTACTAGTATAAACTATATAACAATCTCTATAGTAGTAGCTTTAAAGTATTAAACTTATTATAGTAGTATTTATAATAGTAACTCACACTAGCTAGCTACTAATAATGCTACCAGCGTATCTTAATAATACTAGCCTTATAGATAAAAGAGAGCAATAGACTATAGACTAGTCTTTTTTTGATATACTCAAATTAACAGCTATCTTTATAACAATACTACTACTACTAATAATAATAATAATAATAAGAATATAGATTACCCCTAGCTACTACCTATTACTATACTCAACCCCTATAACCTTAATATGAATATCAGTCTTATTAAAGCTATTGATAACTATGAGGACTATAACTACTTTTATAAAGGTCTAAATGAATTAGTATTATATAAAAGTAATTTTACTATTTTTCCCAACTTTCTTAAGATAGTTATAGTTAAGTTTAACTTTGAAATATTACTAATAAATAAGGCTATTAGGTTAGCTAAGAAGCGTAAGATTAAAGGAATAAAAAAGAATCTAACGCTAAGATAACTTAAAGTTAGAGATATGGTAATTCGAAGACCTAAAGTAACTATAGCTATAGTGGTTAGCATAAGGTAGGTTAAAGCATAAGTCCTAGCTGGGTGCTAAATGCTCTCTATATAAAGCGAAAGGCTTTATACTAATAGTTATTAAAGTATAATAGTATAAAAATATAAAAGTATAAAAGTATAAAGGTATAAAGGTATAAAAGTATAAAAGTATAAAGGTATAAAGGTATAAAGGTATAAAGGTATAAAGGTATAAAGGTATAAAGGCATAAAGATATAAAAGTATAAAGATATAAAGATATAAAGATATAAAGGTATAGAAGTATAAAAGTATAAAGGTATAAAAGTATAAAGGTATAAGAGTATAAAGTTATTATAGAAAGAGTTATTAGTTATTTATTGTTTGTAAAAGACTTAATATAAAATAAGCATACTAATTATTAAAATTATGAGGTATTTAGTTCTAAATTAATTAAGAACTAGCTATAGTAATTGATTAAGAAGTAGGAGACTTAAGATTATATTTTAAGAAGTAATATATCTACTAATAGTTATAGTAGAGAGCGAGCTATTAGCACCTCCCGATATTAAAAAGTATATACAATAAATAATTTAGTTTTAGCGGTTTCTTAATAGAATTCGTAAACAAAGATATTTATATATTTTAAATACATTTAATACCCTCTAAATTCCTTAGAAACTAGACTAATTATCTAGAAATTATTACACTAAGCTTTGACTATTACTAGTATACTCTGATTAATAAAAAGCCTTATATGTTTTGATTCTCTATTCATAGCTAATTCTATAGCAAAACTAGTAGATACTTTATAAATAATATTTCTATTATTATTAAAGACAAATAAAGTCATTTGGTTATTATAATGAATTTCATAATTATAAATTAGGTTCTAATTCTCTAAGTAATATATAAGACTATAGCTAAAGGCTTTAACTAGGAAAGACTTAGATATATAGGTAAAGTATATATTACTATATATATTATTGCTATAAAGATCTAAATTATAGTTATTTAGCTTAAAGTTCCTTTCAATACTTTGGTAATTACAACTAGTTAGTTGTTAGGTATACTATATAGTTTTATTAGTATATCCTTTTAAAGATATATTAGTAGGACTATATAGTATGTCTAACAACTAGCTAGCTATAACTACTAAAATACTAGAAAGAGTTTTTAGCTAAAGGATTATGATTTAGATCTTTTAAATAATAGTTTATATAATAATATAGATTTTATTTCTATATCTGAACTTTTCTTGATCGAAGCTTTTAACTATAATCTTATAATTCTATTATTTCTATCCAATCTTTCAGTAATTAGTATAGATATAAATACTAAATAGTAATTAATTCTATAGAAAATGGCTACTTCATAAATATAAACTTGATATAAAACTTGATACATTCTTATAATCAATATTTAGTTTAACAGAAATATATAGTAAGACTATTAGGATTATATCATATTGTTATTAAGAATTAAATAAATAAAGTAATAATAGTAATGAGATCGTTACTTCAAAGCAAGATACTTCTATAGAGAGATATTTCATATATATTACTTAAGTTAAATTCAAATATAATATTACTATAAATTCTTACTAATAGTTTATTAAAGAAATTAAAAAAGATACTTATTAGAAGATTTGATATAAAATATATCTTAAGGAAAGGAATATCTATTTCTAAATACAAAAAGAAGAAGTAAAGAAACTCCTATTATAGTTTTTAAATATAAATAGTTATTAAACCTTAAGTAATTAATATTTAATTCAATAAACAATTCTGATTGTTACTATAGCTAATAGTTTAATTTTGGTTAAGCTTAATGAATATGATAAGGAAACTATTTAAAATTATATAGTTTTAAATAGTAATATATTGAGAATAAACATAGAAGTCATAAGAAGCTTATAAGGAGTAGATTATAATTCTTATTTAATAATTAGTTACATAATTAGTAGTATTTTACAAAGATATGCCTTACAGTTTATATAGAAAGCCGGGATAGCTAGGATTGAATTATATATTATATAATATAGTAGCTTTAGGTTATTATAAGATAAAAGCCTTCTTATAGCTACTATTAATTAGTCTATTAAGTTGAAGTCTTATACTTTATAGAAACTTACCTTCTAATACTATTCTACCTTCTCTTACTAAGCTTTTAGTTATAAATCCTTATAATTCTTCAACTTCTACTTCTTAGAAGGATGAGGCTGAGATTTCAGTAATAGGTCTATAATGAATAGCTGCTGAATATATAGTATTGAATTATGTAGTATCTATAGCGGCATTTATAGTTATATTAAGAACAACTATTTCTAAAGTTAAAATATCTATAGTAGTATTAACTACTAGTAAATATATAGTCATACCTTTACTATCTATATTCTAAGTAGCTATTAGTAAGTTAAATGATATAATAGTTTATATTATATTAATAGTTTTTAAATAGAGTAATACTATTGTAATAATAGTAGCTATTGTAGTAATATTTATATGCCTTTTTAAATAATAGCCTTTTTCATGGAAATAATATTAGTATAGCTATTTAGTAGTAAACCTATAGTAAGATTAATACTATTAATTCTTAAAATAACTCCTAATTATAAAGATTATCAAAATCCCTTAGTTATCCCTATAGGTTTTTCATAAAGATATTATTTTATATAAATTTGAGGATTAGCCGATAGTAATTCCAGATAGCTATATATTATAACTATAGGCTTCTAACATTTATAAGATTTAGTAAATTATAATAAAACTATTATATAGCTTTTAGACTTAGTAGTATAATTATTCTTATATATTAGTATTAGATCTTTTATAGGCTGACTTTATAATATTTATTCACTACTTATTAACTAGCTCTATTCTATAAACGTTATATTTATATAGTATACTTTATATACTTCAGTATAAGTATTATATATCCTTATTAAAGTTTTATATTAAATAGTTAGCGATTTATAAAGCTCTAAATATCCATATAGAAATTTCAAAATCTTATATATTGACCTTCTTCTATTGCCTTAGGGTTAGATTATTATAATATTTATAGTATTAGAAGCTTAATAATTAAATATTTGAGGCTATAGCCCTAGTAGCTAAGTATTTCTAGGAGATATAATAGTTCTAGAATGAGGCTATTAGTAATATTAATAAAAGAGTAATTAGTAATAAAAGGGCTGTTAGCTTTAGTACTACTAAAGGCTTAGCGTCTAGCTACTATAGAGATATCTCAGAAGGAATTCTAAAATAGCTATACCTCAAAGTCTTTTTATATAGAATATATAGTAAGTTAAGCTATATTATAGCTACTTGTTATTTTAATAAGTATTATATAGAGTAAAGTTAGAAAGGCTATTTTATATTATTTTAATTAATTAATTAACTATTTAAATTGCTAAATAGTTAGTAACTAGCTGGTAAAGCTATTTTCAAAAAGTAGCTATATAGTATTCATAGGCCTTAGGGCGTAAGGTTTCTAAAGGGGGGTTAGTTATAAAGATATACCCTATAGCCTATATAGGGAGCTAGGATAGCTAGGATTAAATTATATATTATATAATATAGTAGCCTCAGGTTACTATAGGATAAAAGCTTTCTTATAGCTACTACTAATGAGCCTACTAAATTGAAGTCTTATAACCTATAGAAACCTACTTTTTATTACTATTATACATTCTCCTACCAGGCTTTTAGCTATAAACCCTTATATATTTAAATTACTTAAGGATTGAAAAGCCTATTCTTATATTATTATAGAACAATAGGGGAATGGTTTATAGTTAAATAAGTTAATAATTAGATTATACTTATTAAGAAAATTATTAAAATCGACTAAGTAGTATAATTAATCAATAGATATAATAAGTATTTATAAAACTAATACTTTAATTTAAATTAGAATAGAACAATTATAAGGCTAGCTCAAATGATAATTCCATTTAAACTAATTTTATTATGTTTACTTACTAATAATATATTAGTATTAGAATATAAGAGAAATTATATACATATAAACTTATAGAAGTATATTAAGAAGACTGTTAATTATTTATATAACACTATACTAAATAGTTAGTATTATATTAAAGCCTAAATATAATTAAATCTAAATAGAATAAGAAAGAAACATCTATCTACTTCTACTAATTATATTTAAATTTCAAAAAAGAAATAGAGAGACTTAAGGTTTTGATTTTAAAAGATAGAAACGTTAATATAGAAACTGAAAGATTATTAGAATTCAAATAATACTATATTTATAAATTAATAGAAAATGAGAAATATAGATATTTATATGTGAGCTTATAGATTTTCTAATTATCCTTAAATTTATAAATAATAAGATAAAGAAAACTATTAATTTTATTGACATTAAATAGTTAGTAATAGGATATTAATAGGTTAAATAATATTATATTTATTCTAAACTAGAGAACTATATATATACTAAGTATGCTATAAATTATAAAAATATATTTCTTATATAGTAAAATAAAATATGACACTATATACTATAAGAGTAAGATTAATATAAATATAATACGAATAGTTACTTAAAAATAGAATACTATAAGATTTTATAATTTCATTTAAATTATTAATACTAACTTTTCTATCGAAGAAATCTCGAAAAGTAAATAAGTGTAAAAATAAAACCAATAGTCTTTATATTAATTTAAAGGTTAGTTCTTATAGAAATAAAAGTAAAAGGCTTAATATTTATTCTCTTAAGTATCAGAAAGAAAGATATAGTGATGAATATAGACTTATACTTATAAATAGATCTTATTAATAAGTAGCTAGTTATATTTTTAGAATAAGTTTTAGTTATAATAATTATACTTGTTTAAAAAAAACCTAATAATTTTATATTAAAGTTTGAAGAGTCATGCTAATTTATATTCTTTATTGTAGATTTAAATAATTATCTATAGATATTATATTAAATATATTTTAATACTTACTAATTAGAAATATATGATGAATAAATAATATAATATATAGTCTGAATATAAGTTGTTGAAAGGTATGATTTATTAGAACTAGATTAAAACGCTTAAATATGTATAAATAGAGCGGTTAGGCTTTATATAAGCTAGTATAGCTATATAGTAGCTTTAGTATTATATTAATTTTTATATACCTCCTTAGTAGTAGAGCTACTAGAGATACCTTTAAATTTTAAGTAATATATTATTATAAATGAAATAGGGTAAATAGCGTTTAAAATAATCTTTTAAGTATTTAAATAAAAGAAATTATTTATTATAATAAATTTATTATGATTTATTATATCTTTAACTCTCTTTATAGGTGTTAGTAGGAGCGTTTAGCTAGCTTTTTCTAAAATTGATAATTATACTTTATTTTGATATACTAAAATAATCCTCTTATTATGTTTTATTACTATTTTCCTTTCTTTTTACTTATATTAATATTTTTAATAGTTACTTTCTTATACTTATAAGTAGTATATTTGTTAATATAAATCCTATATATTAAATTTCAAATAACATAATATATATTAGTTGTTACTAATATTTTAATTATAGGATAAACTTACTAAAATTAAAAAGGAAACTATTAAAGCTAAAGCGTTATATAATATTGCAGCTGATCTATTATTACGTTTTAATTTAACCTTTTTATTAAATAAACCTATTCTAGTTTTTACCTAGTTTATTAATAAACTTAAGGGGATATTTTCTAGTCTTAACTTAAAAAGTAGTAGAAAATTAAACTTTGAAGTTATATTAGCTATCTTTTGTTTGTATTTAAATATTAATAATAAAAACTCCTAGATTTAAAATATCTTTCTTTAGTTCTTTTAAGAAGCCTATTTCATTTAGTATTTTATAACTCTTTTTATTTTATATAATTTTAATAATAACTACTATTTCCCTCTTGCTCTCTTTACTATTAATACTCTTATTAACTTTAGTAATTTTATTTATAATTAAACTATTATTAAGATTTAAATATAAATTATTAAAATTAATAGTTCTTATCTATCTTCTTCTAGTTTAAATAATAAGTATTAATATAAAGCTGAAGTATTATATCTTAAGGCTTTTATTTATTTCTATTTTACTAAATTCTCTAGTTCTTAAGAATACTTATTACTATCTCTACTATTTAAAGTTTTTAATGTATTAAAGTTAAATAGTTTTATTAAGAAATTAACTCTTATTTTAAAGAAATCTACTACTTCTTGTAATTTAAAATATTCCTATAGTTATTTTAGAAAAGTTCCTATTTTTAAGCTACTTTCTAAAGATAAAGAAGATAATTTGACTAGTAACTTTATAATTAAAAATTAAGGAGAAGAATTTAAATTTATTATAAATAAAGAAGAAGATAATAAAGATCATATCAATAAATTATTTAAACTTCTTAAGAAGTACTTTAAGATAGCTTTGAAATTTATAAAGGAATCTATTTAAATTAGAAATCAAGAGGCTTTATTTAGAATAAATAACTTTAAATATTAACTTAAAGATGCTAAGTATTAACTAGCTAAACTAAATAAGAAGTTTACTATAAAGAGAATTCTTATAAAATCTATTCTATTTAAAAAGAATAATTTAAATAAAACTACAAAAAAGTATAAAGATTATTCTTTTTAAATAGAATAGATTTTAATAAACTAAATAAGAAGTTTACTATAAAGAGAATTCTTATAAAATCTATTCTATTTAAAAAGAATAATTTAAATAAAACTACTAAAAAGTATAAAGATTATTTTTAAAATAAAAATAATAAGTAATATTTAGCTAGTTTAAACTATTCTTTATATTATTTACTACTCAAGTTTTACTTTCTCCTATAAAAGCTATTTTTATATTATTAGTATTAGAAGTAAAGATTTATTTTCTATTTATTATTATTAATATAAATCTAAATTAAGAGGATATCATATTCTAGTTTCTAATAAACCCTATAAGGTATTTAATAAGTATTTTAATATTATTTAGATTTTAGATAATAATATAATAAGTAATTTAATTTAAAATTGAAATTTTAATTCTAAATCAGACCTTTTTATAATTAAAAAATAAGAAAGTTAGTAATTTAAAGAAGTCATTTTAAATTATACTTTATTCTTAATAATAGAAAAAATTTAAATTACTTCTTTTTAAGAATAGAAATATCTCTAATTCTACTACTAGAACTCTAGTTATTATATAACTTATTACTATTTAACTATCTTAAGTATTACTATCTATCTAATTTCTTATTATTAAACTACTTATCTAACCTCTTAGTATTTCAATTACTTTAACTGGATCTCTTATTAATTAAAATTCTATTTTTTAAATAATTCTTGGTAATTTGAAAAATTAGAGTTTTAATTTTAGTATTCTAGTAATTAGGTATAGTAAGTTCTTCTTATTTTTTAAATAGGTTTTAATATTAGCTCTTTCCTTTAAGAAATATAATTAATCTTCTGTATTTTTCTAAATCAATTTTTATATACTAATTGCTATTTCTTATCTATTTATTTAGAAATTTAAATTTAAATAGTTTATTTTAAATTAGATATAAATTTAAATAGAAAGCCTTATTTTTTATAACTAATTTAAAGAATTCTACTATTACTTAACTTTTTATATAAATATAGCTAAGACGTTTTATTAAATAGTTAAACTTTAGGAATCTAGATTATTTATATATATTATTTAAATAATTAGAAATAGGTTTAAAAAACCTATTAGTTTATTTTAGCTAGTCTTAAGAATACTATTTATAGATCTATAAAGTTAAGAAGTATTCTAAATTATCTAAACTTTACTTAAGTTAAATTTTTTATAAGTCTATCTATTAGTATTAGATCTATAAGTATATAGATAATTTTAAAGCTATTATTTAAGTATTCTTAGTATAGTTATATTTATTAAATATCTATATATTATAGTTTAATAGATAGATACTTACTATTTGAAATTATTAGTTTAATAGTTTAGTAGTTATTATAATAAATTCTCTTAATATTTCTAAAGTTAAGTTTAATATCTTAAAATAATTCCTTTAGTATTATAACTTCTTTTGAAATATATTTAAAATTAAGAAGTTCTACTTTAGTTATTAATATTATAATAATACTTTATTAAGTAGCTTTCTATTAAATAAGTTTTCTAAATAAAGAGATAATATAATTATAATTTAATCTTTAAGTTTCTTTATAGTTTATAAAAGAAGTATCTTTAGTAATTAGAAGTATTTAAAATATCTTATTAATACCCCTTAAGTTTCTAAACTATAGTATTAAGAATCTTATTTTATAGAAATATTAAATTATATAGTTAACTATATCTTAATATATTTAAAAAGGGTTTATAAAATATCTTAAGAGTTAAGAATATATAAATAGGATATTTAGTTATATTATAATTAAAATATAAAATATTAAACTAACTTTTATTTAATAAGTATAAATCTTTTTTAATATAACTTAATTAGAATTTATAATATAATATTCTATTAGAAGTAGTATTATTAGAGTTAATTTATATTTAAGATTTAAGTGTTTTGTGATT
>QAPG01000685.1:0-15941 GCA_004366825.1 Colletotrichum spinosum
GGCTTTTTTTCTATCTTTATGATATATATTTTATTATTAATTAAAATAAGTCTAAAGAATCTAGTCTGACCTTAATATCTTTAGTAGATATAAATTTCTGATTAGAATAAGAATTAATAAATAGATATTATAAAAAAACTAATATATATTTCAAATGTCTAAAACCTAATACTATATATAGATCTTATATAGTTCTTCTATTACTTTATAAATAATTACCATATATCTTATTATATCTAGAAATAATAGTAATATTATTTTAAAAGATAAATATATTTCGAAGATAGATAGGATTAATATAAAACTATTAAAACTATTAATATCATTAACTATTTTAATTATATTTTTAAAATACCTCTTCTCTTAATATTTCTAATGCTTTATTATATATAATTTTATCAACTTTCTATAGAGAGGTATAATATTATCTTATCTTATTAATATTATTATAAGTTTTAATTAGTATAATCTTTATTTTACTACTTATACTATTAGTCTCTTTTTTAAAACCTTTAGTAGTAAAGTTTTATCTTTTACGAATAATAATTCTATCTAGGAGACTTTAATATATATTAAGTTAATATGTTTTTAATATATATTTTATATGTCCTATAGAAATACTTCTTATAAATCTTATAGCTATAAACTTAATTAATCTATAAACTATATATAATATAAGTTTATTATTATTAAAATATATATATTAATAATAATTTCTATATTAAGTCTATAGTTATCCTTAGGAATAAACTTAAATTAATATAATATTTTATTATTTATTTTGTGTTAATAGTAGTCTTTTGTAATTATTTTAATCTTACTCATAGTAATCATTTGACCTACTTAGTTAAAAACTTTCTTTAATTTTTGAATATTAAAGTAATTAAATCTTTTATAAAGTTACTTTATTTCCATCTCTATAAAGAAATTAATAGTCTTACTATAAAGATCTTCTTATACTTAGAATTATAAATAACTATTATATCTCTCTATAAATAAAAATACCCCTTTCCATCTCAGTTTATTATGACAATTATTAAAGTAGATTTAGATTTAATCTATACTATATAAATTAATAACAAATAGAGTTACTATGAATATAACATTAGAATTAGTATTTCTAAGAAATATAAACATTTAAATTATCTTAAGACTTATAAAACCTTGTCTATCTCTAAATCTTATATTTATCTTTAGATTAGGTTTATCGAATTAGATATTAAATATAATCTTCTAAAAGGCTTTTAATTATTATATACTTCTTATAAATAGTCTTCTTGTTCCTATATTTAAGAGGATAGTTATAAAAATAAGTTTAGAAAACTTTGAAATTAAAGAAATCTCTACTTTAACTAATATTATAAAATAGTAATAAGTAGAATCTTAGAAGATTTCTATAAGTCTTTTAAGATTAATTATTCTAACTTTACTATTTATTATTATAAAATATATTAGTATAAAGTCTTCTTTTAATATCTTACTTATATTATTATATAATACTTCTATATTTATCTTTATTAGTATAGTATTATTAAAATATATAGTAGTTTCTACTACTAATTCTATACTAATAGTAAATATATTTTTAAAGTATAGTATTATTCCTTTATATTCCTCAGCTATATACTTTATTAACTAGTATTCTATTACTAGGTTTAAATATATTTAGTACTTATTATATATATTTCTATTTTTAAATCCCGTATAAAGTAGTTTTAAAGTATTATTATTTTTTATTTAATATAGAAATGAATATAATTACTAATACTTAAAGCTTTAACTATACCTTTAGCTATTATATATATAATTAGCTAGAAATTAATTATAATCTATAATATAATCACGTTTTTATTTAAACTATCATTATTAACGTCTAAAGAGTTCTATAATTTATTTATATAACTTATCAATAATTAGCTTTATCTTGTTCATAATATTATAGAAGATATTAAATATATTATATATTTCATATATTAGTTATATTAAAAGTCTCTGATCTATATAAAGTCATATGACTCTCTAAGACCCTTTAAAGGTAGTTATACCTAGTAGTTAGCTCTTACTTTATATACTCTATAGATAATACTAAAGCTAAGGAATTATTTAAACAGAGAAAACCTCAGGTAATAGTAATACAATTCGTTAATATAATAATTAATACATAGAAGGTATATATATATATACCTATATCTATTACAATTATTCTTTAAAGGATTATAATAAGCTGTTATATAATACCTACTACTAGCTAATTCTACTTATCACTAGCTATTAGTAACAGCTAATAGCTAATAGTAATCTTTATATGTAGTTTATATAACTAGAAGGTTAATAATTACTAGTTATACTTACCTACTATAGAATTTAAACCTACTGCATTTGCTATAAAATAGTAAAAGCCAGCTAGACGTTGAACTACGATGTCAAGTGGGTATATATTTAATATATAATTATATATATTTCTTTATTGACTTTCTCTTATAAGTCTTAAGAATTTAAATAGATATATCTCAATAAGTTAATTCTAATTATTATTATTTTCAATATTTTAATTATATCAATATAATTATAATCTTTAGTAAATATCTTAAGGTTTATATTCGTTATTCTTTGTAGTAATTATGATATATTATAGGAACTCTGAACTCACATCTAATTATAATAACTATTTAGATAATTAAAACGTTATTTCAAATTAATATAATTAATATCTTATAATATATATATACTCATTTAAACAATATATTATGAAATATTCTTCTTAGAAATTCTATTTAATATTATAACTTATATATTTAATCATAAATATTTCTGTCTTATTTATAAAGATATTATGATCCTTACTTATATATTTATTACTTAACTAATATATCTATTAACTAATACTTTAATCCTTTTACAAAACTAACTAAAGACAATATATTACTTTAGGAATATTTGGTAATTTCCCCTATAATATATATAAATTCTTGAAGATGTCTATACTCCTACTTATTATTACTCTTTCTAATTAAAATTATCTCTTATAAGAAAGTTCTATATAGATATAATTATATAAATATTTAGTTCAACTAACTATAGACTCATTATTAATTGATTCCTAATAGTTATTATTAATAATACTATTTATATTAAAGTTACTTCTATTTTTAAGTTTTTAAATATAAACAGTTATTATTTCTTAATAAGTATAAACCTTCTGACTTTTAAGAATTATTTAATATATCTTAAGTTTCTTTTTAATTCTTTATCTTCAATTATAATAGTCTTTCTAATAAACTTTGATATTTTCTTTTATTCCTCAAATTAATATATCTTTATTAAATATTTTGACTAATTTCTCTTTTATAAGCTTTTTGTTTATAAGGAAGTATATTCTTCTACTAATAATATAGGTTTTCAATAATAATAGTATTCTTCTTTCTTCTATTTTAAAATATATTTCCTCTTAACTTTAGAAAGCTTTTTAATAAGTATTTTATAAGTCTTTAAAGTAGAAGTCTTATTCTTTCTATATCTATATATAATAATAAATATATATATTATTAATACTTATATTTCTATTAGAAGGTATAATTTATTCTTCTTACTATCTAGATATAACCTTCTAATATATATTAATTGGTATTTGTATTTTAATTTATTAAAGTATTTTCTTATACTTATTAATATAACTTATTATACTCTAAGTATCTTATATCCCTTTAGAGCTATAAATAGAATCTAAAGAAGAAGATATAATATAGAATAATAAGTTAAAAGAATACCTATAATTAGTATAATTCTATTATATTTTAATTATAAGTATTTCTCTAAGAGTTGTAGCTTTGGAAGTATATATATGTATTAGAGAAACTATAATTGTTAAGTAGAAGTTTCCTGTTAATAAAATTCTATATATATCTTCTAATTAGAACTTCTTAAGAATCCCTTAAAGTAAACTTTAGTCTAGTTCTTATACTTAATAATATACTTGATAATATATATAGAATAGTATAATAAGCTAGAGTTAAAAATAGTAATAAAGTTAATATAATTGTTAAACTAATCCTTTTAGCTATAGCTTTATATTACTACTATATAAATATATTACTAGTAGTAGATAGAAATAGTATGAAATAAAGAATAAGTATTACAAATTACTATTATATTTAATTAGTAGTAAATAAAGTAATACTTTCTCTTAATATACTATGGAAAGTAGATTTAAGAATTAGAGCTGCTATACTTATTAAATAGGTAGTAATATCTACTTCTTCTTATTAATATATATTCTCTTTTCTTATATTATCTCTTATAGTTGTCTTCTCTCTTATATTTTAAGTTCTATTATTAACTCTTCAATATCTTCCTCTTTAGATTTCTCATATTATTAGTAATTAATATTACTTAATCCTTTATATTATTGATATATAAGAGAATACTTAGGGAATACTTAGGAATAGGAGTAATAGACAATAAATTTATAATACCCTTAGTTTTAGTAGTACTTATTATAATACTAAAAACTTACTAGTTTTCTAAATACCTTTATAAGATACTTATTATAATTATTTATAGAATATCTAAAAAAAGTATTAGAAATACTTATAGTTATTTTATATTACTAGCTTCTCTATATTACTTCTTAAGATTTCCTTATTAAATAAAATAAAACTTCTTTTTAAGACTTTGTCTCTTATTAATAAAGAATTTAGAGCTAATTTTACGATGAAGATTTAAATCCTAAGATTTAGATTACTGATAGCTTTTAAATTATTAATATTTAGAAGAAAGTTTATTATAATATTATAATTATTAAGTTAATCTTTTATTACCTCTCTACTTTCTAAATATATATAAGATATTAAGAAATAATAATAAAGAATAATAATATACTATAAATCTTTCTTTCCTATTTATATTGATTCTATTATATTTATTACTACATCTTTACTTTAGCGAGTAAGTAGGGACTTTAATTATTAGTTTATTCTATAATAGATATAAATAATATCAGATTAACAAGTTATTATAAGTTTATCTTCTTTCCTTATTTTTCCTATATCAACTTCTAAAGGTTATATTAATATCTCAAAATAATATATAATTATGATATCTTCAAATTTATCTATTTTCCCTATATAGGCCCCTAGAAATTTCCTTAAGAGGTATTATAATTTCATCTCTTCAAATTATTCTTTATTAATCTATAGTTAAATAGTAGTAAATAATATTATTAATAATAAAATACCGTTAATTAGTATTAATTTATATTTAGTATATATAATAATTAAGTAATAATGTAAGTAATATATAACTAGTTATCTCTATTCGTAATATTTATATCTAAATTATAATATATATATATATGCTATATATTATAAAGATGAATCTATATATTCATCCTTCTACTCTTATTAGCCTAAATAAGTAGGATGACTGCTTACTTATTTATTACTATAGCTTTGGCTATCTTAATACTATAATTAACCTAATAAATAGGTTTTTTACTTTATAACCTAGCTTTTAAGAGAGTGTAACTTTATATAATAATTACTCCTAATAAACCTAAAGATATACTTTTATCTAATTATAAAAGGGATTATAGTATTTAGATATTTCTTATGTAGGTTTCTGAGAATTTCCTTAACTACTTGATAATTATAACAGAACTTGTAATATTTTTAGAATTAACTACCATTTAGCTTATAATAATAAAAATAGTTCTTTAGTCTAAAGTTTCTCTAAATTTATAAGAAACGATATTTCTAATTTCTTAAATAATTATAAAGTTATATTAAATCTTTCTAATAGGTTAGGATATAAGATAATTACTGAACTTTCTTTTAATTATAGTATATAGTATAAATAAACTTTCAAAGTTATAACAACTAATAAGCATATTTAAAAAGATACTAGAAATATTCTTATCAAAGTCTATAGTTTTACCAACTTTATAATGAGTTATAATTTTAATATAGAATTCTCTATTATAAACTATGATACTCATTCAAATATAGAAGATTCAATAAGAATAGTTCATTATTTAACTATTATAAATTACCTTTAAAAAGAACAGAAATCCATAGAAGTATTATTTTATTTAATACTAGCTTCATTTATATATTCCTTTTATACTACTTCTTGTTCTAAACGTTTGAAAAGATTACTAAGGACTTTTATCGTAAGATTTTTTAATTAGTTAAAATATTTTGAATTTCTTTTAAATATTTATTAGTTTAAAAAGCTACAGATCAAACCCTTCTAAAATAATTAACTAATTAATTTCTTTTTATTATACTAATAATTATTTCTATTAGTTTAGTCTTTAGATTAAGAATTAAGAAACCTATAAAGCAAGTTTAGACTATTATAAGTAGATAACAAATAGTTCTATTTTTTAATTTAAAGATTTAAATTCTAACTAATCAATACTTATTAGAATAAAGATTAGTTTTTATAAGTTTATAAACAGTTTTATAAAAGGTTAAGGATTAATAGTTAAACTATATACTATAAATATAAGTAATAGTAGTGATTACAGAATTTATAGTATAAATGTATAGGTTTAATATAATGTTAACTATAAAGAATAGTAATTTCAAAGAAGAAGTAATATGTCTTGGAATTAAAGCAGTTTTTGATATCATAAAAAGCTTTAAAACTAATTTATATAGAATTAACTCATCATATACTATTAGTATAAAGTATATAGGTACTAGAAGGCTAGCTATTTGTAATCTATTTAATATATTACTAAAGGATTTACTATTTCAATTATAATAATTATTAATATGAGATTGATAAGATCTATTGAAATTTAGAAAAGGCAGAAAGTAATATTATATAAGATAATTATATTAATAAGTAGTTGAATTATAGAATAATTCTACTATTTATTATTAAGACATCTTGTATTTATCTAATTAGGATATTAATAGTATTCTATAATTATATATAGTATTCTAATGTTTAATTATTATTCTAGAAGTGTAAATGAGTTTAAATATAAAAACAATCTTTAAAACTAGGGTTTTAAAATAAATAATAAATTATTTAAATCTAATTAGTAGTATTATTCCTAATAAAGATTCTAAGAAGAGAGTAATCTATATTGAAGAAGAAATTAGATTAGATAGAAGATATTTGTTCTATTCTAATTATGATTATAATTAAATAATTGTTTCAAGAGGAAATTAGAAAGACTTTAACGAAAGTTCTAAAGGAAATAGAAATAGAAGAAATTAAAACTATAGATAGGTTAAAGCTAACTAATAATAATTCTTATTATATAGTTTATATAAGCTTAAGATTATCATATTTAGAGATGTAATTCAATTTATTATAAGTCCATAATTGTATAGACATATAAAACTAAACACATAATAGAGTTTGAATTTCATAATACGGAGCTGATTTTAAGTATTTAAGATTTTATCTACTTAATGAATATAAAGAAAACTAATTAGATAAAAACTTCTAATTTCATAGTCTCTATAGGTAAAAGGAATCATAATTCTATATATTATATTTATTATGGAAAGATTAATAAATAGACTTCATTTTTAGAAATCCCTTCTATTATAATTAGTCTATATATCTTTAAATTACTTAGAAGTATATAGAAAGTATTATAAATAAGTATTTTAAAAATAAGAAGACTTAAGATATTTTCTTTTCTATAGATAAAAGCTTTATAGTGTTTTATAATAAAGCTAAAGAACAAACCTGAATAATCTAAAAGTAAATTTAACATTAGAATTATAAGTATATTTAATTATAAATAATACTTTTACCCTTATTTTCAAGAATACTTAATAATACTAGAATTCTATATTTATAGACTTAATCTGAAAGCCTTTCATTTCACACAGAGAACATTTGGCACCCAGCTAAAACCTATATTCTAATCTATTCTATACTAACCACTATAGCTATAGTTACTTTCAGTCTTTAAATCATAATAATATTATATTAATAGTATATAATAATACGATATTTCTAACCTTAGGTTATTTTATCTAATAATACTATCTTAAGCCTTCTTAACTATTAGGTAATAATTATACTAGATTTCAATACATATACGTTTTCAAATACCTAATAAGCTACTTCTAATATATATTCAAAATATGTAGAATTATTATTAAATATCCTACTTTTAGGTACTAGACTCTTTTCTATTCTTTTAATCTTATATTTCTTAGTTATACTAATAGTTCTATCTATTAGAAACATTTCAAAACTAAACTTAATTGTAATTACTTTAAGAAAGCGAGAAAGGATAATAAAATTACTTTTATATAATACTAGTTTATTTAGACTTTTATAAAAATAGCTATAATCCTACTAATTATTAATAGTTTTAATAAGATTAGTATTTATATTGAGGTTATAGGGGTTGAGTAGAGTGACGGGTAATAGTTAGGAGTAGTCTGTATTATTATTATTATTATTATTATTACTAATAATAATAATAGTATTGTTATAAAATAAAGAAAAGGCTGGTCTATAGTGATCCACTGCTCTCTTTTATCTATAAAGCTAGTATTATTAAGGTATATTAGTAGTATTATTAATAGCTAGCTAGTATAAGTTAATATTATAAGTATTACTATAATAAGTTTAATACTTTGAAGCTACTATTATAGAGACTATTATACAGCTTATACTGATAAGTTTACATATCTAGTTATTACTCCATCACTTTATATTACTTATTTCTGAGTTAGTATTAGGTTTAAACTAAATATTATACTATTAAGTCCTTTTTATTATATTTACCTATAGAGAGATATATAAGCTATAGTATATTACTAGGTTTTCTTTTATTATAGAGACTTTATACTAAATATTATATAAAACTACCTATCAAGTAAGGGGCTGAATATATAATATACTATTAACTTAATCTAATTAAATTATATAGAATTATAATATTAAGATTAAAAAATAGACCCGTTTGACATAGTAGTTTAACGTCTAGCTAGCTTTCACCGTTTTATAGTAAAAGTAGTAAATTCGAATCCTATAGTAAATAACTACAACTAGTAGGTATATACCTTCTCATTATATAAACTAAGTATAATAACTACAACTAGGTTTTAGCTACTACCTTTAGCTATTAATAGCTAGCGACTATTAATAGCTAGTAAGAAGTACTACTAGCTAGTTAGTATTAATATTACATAATTATAATCCTTTAAAGAAGTAATTATAATAGATATAGGCCTATATATACTTTCTATATTTATTAGTAATTATACTAACTAACTATATTATAACTACTTAAAGTTTCTTCTATCTAAATAATTCCTCAATCTTAGTATTATTTATAAGATTTATAAGGTAAGAGCTAACTACTAAATATTGTTAGATTTATTCTAATATATAAAGAACTTCTATTTCTATTCTTCTAATAGAAGTAATAAGAGGTTGTATGATATTTCTATTTAAATGAATCGTATGAAAATCGCTCTATAAATACATATTTACTTTACCTTTTTACCCCTAGTAGTTCTTAAGTAAATAAAGTAAAAACATAGAGGTTTACTCTTATATAGGATATTAGAAGTAGTTTAAGCTATATATATTATAATTATAGCGCCTTATACGCTGTAGTTATAGTAGCTAATGTACTGTAACTATACTGGAGTATATACTATACTTTAGCTTATACGCTATAGTTATAGTATGTTATATATTATAATACCCTATATATTACATTTATAGTAGCCTATATATTATAACTATAGTTGGAACTCTAGTAGTATAACTAGAACTCTAGTAGTATAGCTAGAATTCCGAAATAATCCCTTTATATAAAAACCTTAATATCTCTATTAATAATAGTTAGAAATAGGTTATTATACTACTAATTAAATTCCTATTTCTCTCTCTATTTAACTCTTATTATTATAAATACTTTGAATAAGTCCTCATATTGAGAAAACTACTTTTATTATATCATATTTCTCCTAATTTCACAATTATCTATAGTAATACTTTAACTATTAATTTACCTACCTATCTATCTTTTCCAATAAGTTATAAGCCTAGCTTTTCTCAGCCTGAAGACTTTATACTTTACTTATTAAAAAACTACTTTTTTATTTATTTATAAAACTAAATATGTTACTAAAATCTACAAAACCCTCTACCTTTTTACTACTTCTATAGAAACTAAATACGTTACTGAAAGTATTCTATTTTTATAAAAGATTAACCTAATTTAACAAGCTATTTTAACGCTTAAAAATCTAATTCTTCCGCCTATTCTAACTCTTTTTAATTCTTTAGATATTTAAGACTTATTCTTAAATAGCTATGTTTTCAAATTATGTTTAAGTTTATTTCCTCCTTATTCTCAAATTATTTTAATAGTAAAAAGATCAATATATATAGAGAATCAACTCTTTTTATCTCGAATTCGTCCTCGATTTTTGATTAGTTTTATAAAGAAGAAAAGTTTAAATTTATTTAAAAAAGAGAAGGAAAATACTAAAATCTAAATTTCTAATTTTTAGATTTATTCTTTAAGTTATATTTTGATTCTAAATAGAAAAGAGGGATTTTAATCTTTAATGTCCATCTTTTTAGAAAATGTAGTATCTTTCTATATTATATACTATAAAAGCTTTATATTTCTTTTAGACAAAACCCTTATAATCTATATATTTTAAGTAGTTTATTTTACTTCAAGAAAAATAAGTAATTCTAGAAGGATTACTATTTCTAAATTAGTAAGAAGTAGTAATTATAAAATCTAGTCTATTTATATTAAAACTTTATTTATTAGTAAAAGTATTGTTATAGATATTACTAAACCTATTACTTCTAAGAATAAAGATAAAAATAAAAAAGCTTTAGGTTATATATAATTATACTATAAGGATAGCTTTTTTGAATAATTAAAGATAATATAGATATTGTTTAAGTATTTAAATATTTATAAGAACTCTATAAGCTTTTAGGATTTATTAATAAATTCTTAGTTTATAAAGAATCCTTTAAATAACATTTTAAATAACTTTAGTAGTGTAGAAGAATTTCTAAATAAATTTAAAGAATTAACTAATAATTCATTTTATAATAAATCAGAATTATTTAAAAAAGTAGTTATAATATATATTTTAAATAGCCTTAATTCTAATTATAAAGGTTTTATTACTTCTATCATTTAAAGCCTTAGGTTTAATAAAGAAACTTATATTTGAAATTCTTTATTTTCTAATTTATTAAATAAATTTAGAAGAAGAAATAATAATTGAATTAATTATACTAAAGGTATTTAGAAAAAGAAGAATTTTAGAATTCTAATGAAACCCTATAAAAGTAAAAAGGTATTTGTTATAAATATTAGAAGAAGAATGATTATATTCAAGAAAGCTATACCTATTTTTATCTAAAAAAAGCTCTAAGGTAGTAGAAGAATATCTTAGTAAAAATAGTAATAGAAATAAGAAAAAATCTAAAAAGAAGAATTTAGAATCTATTAATATTACTTTAACTAGAACTAAAGAAAATAACGAGAAAGAAGATAAGTTATTAGAAGTTAAGAAAGTTGTAAATCTAAAGACTCTATTTCTAAAAATATAGATATTAATGTATTTTCTAAAGAAGACGATATTTTCAAAAACATAAGAAGTGTCCAAAAACCCCTTATAAAAAGAAATAATAATAATAATAAAGCCCTAGGTTTTTTAATAAATTAATAAATTACTAGAAATCATAGAAAGTTAATTAAATAAGGAAATTACAAATATATTTATTTTTACCTAAATACTACTACTACTATTTATATGATTCAAGATAAATCTATTTTATTTAATATACAACTAGTTTTAAAATAGATTAAATATGGAAATATTACATATTTTATAGCTAGAATAATAAGTGATTTAAAGATATTTCTAAAAGATTAAACTTGTATATTAAAAGAAGTTTATTATACTCTAGAATTAGGAGTTAATTTATTATCTTAAACTAAACTTAATATTATAGGAATTATATTAATATTCTAGAGAAAACCTATATTATATAATATAGAAAAGAATTCAACTTGAATAGTAAGATTTAAAAAGAATAATGTAAATAAACTCAATATTTCTATTTTATAAAAACATATTATTCTTTCTACTATTATACTATAAAGTATTTAGTTTTTATATAACCGTTTAAGTTATATTAATATAAAAGTTATGAATATTTTAAAAATAATACTTTAAGCTTATCTTATAAAATAAATAAAATAGATATTCTTTCTATTTATAAGATGTATATTAAAGGACGCTTTATTAATAATATTAATAAAAGTAATAAGAAATAGAAATAAAATCTTCAATATTTAGATTATATTAGTTTAGATCTATATAGACCTATAAGCTTTATAATATATAATAGATTTAATAGATATATTCTATTTATCAACAAATTAACTAGATTTACTTAAGGACTTTCATTAAAAACTAAATTAGCTAAAGACGTTTCTAAAGGCTTTCTCGAATTGAAAGAGTTAGTAAATAATAATAATAATAAAAGAAAAATAGAAGAATTTAATATCAATAGAAGTAATAAATTTATCAATAAATAAATAAAGGGTATGTATTCTTATTCTAGTATTATTTGTAATATAAAGCTTCTCTATACTTATAAACCTAATAGTTCAATAGAAAGAGTAATAAGGGTTCTAGTTAATAAAATTAGAATTCTAATTTATCATTCAAATTTACCTTATTATTTATAAGGGGATATTTTAATAGTTTCTATATATATATATATATATATAACAGAACTCTTTATAGTTCTATAAGTTTCAAGATTCTTTATAAATTAAAAAATAAATTAAAACCTAATATTAATAATATTAAAATATAAACTAACTTTTATCATTATAAAAGTAGAAATCCTAATGTTAAAGAATTAGATATAAGAATTTATCAAAGAGTTATTATAGTTTATAGAAATAATACTTATAAAATCTAGGATTTTAATAAAAAGAGAACTATATAGTCTAGAGATATAAAAGCCTTAGAAAATACTTTTAATATTTTAGAAAAAGATTTATTTTTATCTATTAATTTAGAAATGAATTCTAATAATTATAAGTCTAGTTAGCCTTATGATAATTTTATTACAAATCTAGATAAACCTATTTCGAGTATAAATTAATATAATAATATTAATAATAATAATAACTTTTTAATACATCTAACTACTAAAATTTAAGGAATAACTAGAATAATTCTAAAAGAAAATTTAAATATTGAAGTAAATAGAAATAATACAATATTAGAATTAAATATAGGAAATAATAGTAATATTCAGGGAAAGTCCAACCTATATATAAATTTACCTATTATATTAGATAAAGCTAAAAAGGACTATAAAGCCTACAAAAAACGCTGTTTTACTATTTTAGACTATTTTAGTTTAAATAGCTATATAGAATTATATAGAAATATTAATAAAGATAATTAGGTTTTTTATATTTTATTAGTAAATAAGGTAGAAGAACCTACCTCTTTTATTGAAGTATTTAAATCTCCTGAATATAGAAACTAAAATCTAGCTTCAATAAAAGAAATAGAATACATAAAATTTATAAATAGTTAGAAAATAATATTTCTATCTACTATTAATATTAAAAATATTAGTATTCTAGGTAGTAGATAGGTTTATAAACTAAAAATAAATAATATAACTAAAGGAACTATATATAAAGCTAGATCGGTAGCTTAAAGTTATGATTAATATTTAGATATTAACTATTTAGAAACCTTCAGTACTACTTATAGGTTTAAAAGTTAGAGATATATAATAATTCTTTCTATTTATTTAGGATAGATTTTAATATAATATAATATTACTATAGTATTTAGTTATACTAATATTAATGAACTTATATATATTCATCTACTAACTAGATTGTATTTTAATATAAAGAAGAATTCCTTAGAATTTAATCTAAATATAAGTATAAATATCTATAAAAATAATAAAGACTATATCTTTATTTATTTATTGAATAAAGTATTATATAGTCTTAAATAAAGTCCTCGACTTCAGTATAATTATCCAAAACATATTCTTTATTTAATAGGATTTATTATTTCTCTTTATAATAAAGCAGTTTTTATTTTAAATAAAAAACCCTATATAGCTATTTTAGCTTGCTATATTAACGATATATTACTAGGTATAAATAATTAGAGAATGACTAATTATATATATAATTCTTTACAATTTAGTTACTTTTGCTCTATACCTAGAATGGTATCTTAGCCTTTTACCCTATATATAGAATTGACTATGAATTTTACCCGATAACAGCATTCGTACTAATGCTGGCTTATAACTAGTTAAAACAGTAATGAAATTACCCATTATCGTAGACATCATTCTTTAAAGAAACAATATAGAATTTAGGAGAACTTTCTATTTTTCTCGGTTATAATTTATCTATAAGCCGAAAGGAAAAATAGTTATAAATAATTAAAATAAATATACGAAGAAAATTGTTAACAAATATGAAAAAGAAACTGTTTCTCGATTTAAAGCTCCTTTAGACAATAACTTAAAGTTACCTAAAAATAAAGAAAAAGCTTTAAAAGAAGATATTTTAAAGTTTTAATAGGAAATAGGAGCTGTATTATATTTGGCTTTAAAAATAAGGCTTATTATTACTTTTATAATAATAATATATTCTCGATTCGCTTATAATCTAGATAAGAATTATTTTTAGCTTTTAACTATATATAGGGTTATTTACATAATAATAAAAATATGGATTTAGTTATAACTATAAAGATATATCTTTTATTAGGAATATTATAGGATATACTAATTTTGATTAAATAAGAGATCTAAATAATAGAAAATCTACTTCTTCTTATATTTTCTATTCAAGAAAGAATAGTAATACTATAGATTATTCTACTATAAAAGAAAACATAGTACTTTTATCTATTTATAAAATTAAGTATATAGTTCTATTTGATATTTATAAAGAAGTAACCTATTCATATTATAATTATAATTATATAAATTCAAAATTAGGATTATCTAAAGTTAAAAAACTTAAGATCCTTTTAGATAATTTAGTAGTAAAAAAACTAGCTAAAAATCCTAAATTGTATAAAAAAGTAAAATATATAGATATAAGATATTACTTTATAAAGATTTTATTAGAAATAAAAATATCTTTATATATTATATAAATATAGAAGATAATATAGCTAATATTTTAACTAAACCTTTAAGCTTAGTGAAATTTAAGTGAATTTTATTTAAATTTTAAGAAATAATATTTCAAAAGTCTTTTCTTTTTTACCTTTATAATTTTAAATTTTATAACTTGATATACAATCTTTCTCTTTTTATTTTTATTAAAGTTTTATAAGTTTTTATATAAGTAAACTATATACTAGTAATATATATCTTATAAAGAAATATTAGATTTACTCTAATATCTAAAGAACTTTTATTTCTATTATTCTAATAGAATTAATAAGAATTTCTATGATATTCCTATATAAATAAATTATATACAAATTATTTTATAAATATATATTTATCTTACTTTTTTATTCCTACTAGTTATAGAGTAAATAAGGTAAAAATATAGAAGTCTATATTTTTATAAAGTACTAGAAGTAGTTTAAGCTATATATACTATAACTATAGTATTTTATATATTATAACTATAATAGTTAATATACTATAGCTATACTATAATATATATTATACTTTAGCCTATATACTATAATTATAATATATTATATACTATAGCTATAGTAGCCTATATATTATATTAAGATATATATAGTATAGTTATAATACTTTATATACTATAGCTATAGTAGCCTATATACTATAGTTATAACTAGAACTCTAGTAGTATAGCTAGAACTCCAAAATAAACCTTCTATATAATAACCTTAATATCTCTATAAATAATA